>VYZV01005476.1:70765-94947 GCA_013401275.1 Pandion haliaetus | reverse complement strand
TGGGAGGGACCCCACGGTGGAGCAGGGGACGAGTGAGGACTCTTCCCCCGAGGAAAGGAGTGGCAGAGACGATGTGTGGCGAGCTGACTCAACCCCCATCCCCTGTTCCCCTGCGCCGCCGGGGGGAGGAGGTAGAAAGCACCGGGAATGGAGCTGAGCCGGGAAGGGGGGAGGGGTGGGGGGAAGGTGTTCTGAGGTTTGGTTTTCCTTCCTAATACCCTTGTTTTTGATTTTGATTTGGTTTGTACTCAAAGAAATTGATTTTTGTTTCTTCCCCAAGTTGAGCCTGTCTTTTGCCCGTGACCATAAGTGGGGAGTGATCCTTCCCCGTCCTTATCTCGACCCACGAGCCTGCCTTTATATTTTCTCCTCATCCCACCGTGGCCAGGTGCAGGGGTGGGGGGTGAGTGAGCGGCTTCGTGGTGCTTTGTTACCGGCTGAGCTGAAACCACGACAGTTCTCAAGAAGCATTTACCTCCCTTTATCTAGTTCCTTGTTAGAAAAGTATGGTTTTTGTACACCCCCATCTTAAGCTCATGTCCGATAAACTCCAGGACAAGGGTGCAACTGGATTCAAGCCATTAGAGGTAAAGGCTGTTGGTTTGGCCTTACGTTCTATGATTGTATTATCTAGTGTTAACAATAAAATAAGTCGTAGACCTAACTATACTCTTTTCTAATCTAAAGCCAAGATTAATTTATTGAATCTATGTATAAGGGAAATCTGGATATAAAACAGTCACAGTAATCACAGCAAAAAATATGTTATTAAAAGGAAGAGGCACATGGTATACATCCAAGATGCAAAGCAGCAGTTTTTAAGGCTTTAATAGTAAGAAGTTGAAACATTCCATTGGGCTTTTGTATGACAACTTTTTGGTAGGGTTTTTTTTGTTTGTTTGGTTGGGTTTTTTTTTAAATGTATTTTTAACATACGTACTGAAAGAATAAAAATATTTCCATACTTAACTGCAACAACCTCTGCCTGGGACGAGGGTGAAGAAATTTAGAGTAAAACAGACAGTCATACCTGTTCAAAACGTAAGATTTATTTGTTCTTTTTCCTCCATTAGTTCTGTGACTTTTGCTTATCTGTCTAGCTTGTGGGTTTTTTTTTTAATTTGACGTGCAGTGAAAGATGCTTATTAGCTACTGATAAAACAGGAGGACAATGGCAAGTAGGGTATGATCCTTCTGGGATTTTAATTTCATAGCTACCACTTGCACTATGTGATTTAATTTTGTCCATAATCTGACTTTTTCTTGAAAGATAAAAGCTCATTACAATATGTAAAAAGTTTCAAACCCTTTCTTTTCCACGTGCAAAGATTAAAAATAGTAACAGCTCTGACCACTGAATTAGTCAACCAGAGGTGTGCTCCTTTCGAAGTATTTCGAAGAACTTGGGTAAGTTTCCAGTTAGTGTTGGTGTATTCAGAGGTGTGCTTCGGTCCCACAACGGGAAGCGGCACTGGGAACGGGCTTTTCTGAGGGGGTGTCCTGCAAAAAGGGAAGTCTCCTCAATCAATTTCTCATTATAGTCTTAAATCAAGACATTCTTCAGTGCTGATCTCTCCTGCTGCTCAGCCCAAATGATGCATAGGTATCCAGGATTTAACGAGCATTAAAATGAAGGTAAGTTTTGAAAAAAGAATGTAAATGGTACTGCTGTTTTGACTCTTCAGCTACCCAGACCTTTAAAATGTATTTGGTGTATATTATTTATTTCAGCATTCCTTAATCAATTTCTACATTGTCTACTATCAAATATGGGGGCTTTGAAAAATATGAATTGACAGCCTTAAATGAAGCATAAGTTTTAGGTAGTCTTAATCAGACAAACACTCCTAGTGATTCCCCCTAGCTAAGACTGTGTATTAGAGCCATGAATAAAAGATTTCATTGCTTAATGATTGAATTTACCCTCTAAATTAGGCACAATATATTTTTCAAGAGCACTTGAAATTGTCTTTTTGGACAATTTTACTATTTTTTTAAAGAAAATTTTAAAAAATGCTGTTTCTTAAAATGTTAACTTTTGTATTTAGGAAGATATAATAATCAGCCCCACAAATTTTTCAAAAATTACTTTATTCAGACACATGGACAGTGAACAGACCTACCCTGCAGGAAACTCTCAAGTCTCCTGAATTTTTAAAACTAAATGGTTGATTTTCCGCACACTCCAAGTAACAGCTCTTAAGTTTTGTGAAGATTGGTTTCGCTACTTTCATTTTTCTTGCCCTGGCTGTCTACTTCCCAGATTTGCCAGATGGGTTTTGCACAAACCCTTATAATCTCTGCAGCTGCAGTGGTGTATGTGCTGGCAGCTCCCCTTATGTTACCTCTCCTTCCCCTTACTCCACTAACCTGCTGCTGTAAACCAGATATTGCTGGGCAGCAGCATTGCCTGTAGCTGAAGCTCAGCAACGAAAACAAGGGAATAAACAAAAGACCAAAAAAAAAAGTAAAATATAAGTGTAGTACTGTTTTTAAACATTAAGAATACTTTGCTACTTAAAAAAAAAGTATTTTTTTGATAGTGCACTGCTTGGAAAGCAGTAATTTTTTTTCTTGATGGTTATTGTTTAGATTATTTAGATTATTGAGATAATTTCTATCCCATTAGATTAACTGGACTGTCTGTAAGTATATTTGGCTAGTGTGCATTTCTCCAGAGACAAAAGGACAAGAGAACCTTTTTTAAAAATAATTTGTCAGGCAGTGAATTTTATTTTGCATCTCATAGACTGAATTTCAGCACCATATGCTAACATAAAGCTCCTTGTAGCACAGGATTAGGAACACACAGTCCTGTCTGTGTACGTCTGAGAAGAAACATTCTGTCTCTCTGCTCATCTATGCTGGCATAAATGGAAACATGCACTCTTTGACAAGCCGTGAATCAAAAGCCTTTTACGTATGGCTGGCTTTTCATTCCTTCCTGGTCACCTTGGGTGTCCTTATGTTGCAGTGCTTTCGCTTTGCTGTTTTCCGTGGACTAATTAATTGCATGTAAACATCAGAAATACCCTATGGGGTCAGCCCCGCAGTCCATCTGCAGTTCTGTCAGCAGCAGTGGCAATAGGAGGTGCTACTCAGATCTAATCCACAACTCCGGCCACCTCCTGCAGCCCATTCCCCAAGTATTCCACCAGCATCTACAGCTGCTGAATCAGGGATGTTAGAGGGTACATCCACCTCTAATACTTTTTAGTAGCTTTTCATGTACCTGCTTTCTATGAATTTGCCTAGTCCTATCCTCAGCCTGCTGACACTGTCGTACCATCGTAGCGCCTGTGGGAGCAAGGCGCAGGAGTTCGTTGCACACTGAGTGGAGAAGTGCCTCTCGGTGCTGTACAAAAGGTACCTCTAGCAACAAGTCACCTCTGGGAAACAGCAATGATCTCTCCTGAAGTGTCTTTCTTTGACCCAAGCTGGTTGTTTTTTTCCTGAGTTTATTCAAATTATTTACTTTAAAAATCTTTCTTCTCTCCCTGTGTGTTTCCTCTCTCCAACTGAATGCATTTATATTACCTCACAGATGATTTCCATTTTTGTTTCTAACAACAAAAGTTGTTGCTTCTTTAAGATTTATTTTGTTCCTTTTCCTGTTTCAGGTCTCCTTTTCCCATGTGTTTTCCACAAAAGTCAGGTTAATATTAGCCAGAAATGTTTTAACTTGCTTAGTGTTTTCCATCCTCATTTTTCCTTTTCTCCTGATTTAAATAAAATACATTCATGTTGCTAGGACTATTTTTGATTGCTCCATCTCATGGGAATGGATGAGCCCTTTACAGCCACTACATGTTGAATTATAAACCCTTGAAAGCTCCTTGTTTCCATTTTACATTTTCCCTGACTTTTCTCTTGCCACACACTACTGTACCAGGGTATGGCAATGATTCCAGGGGCATCATTAATGGCACAGCTCACCCTTTCCCTCTCCAGGCAATTAGAATTGGCTTCTTTCCCAGGCACACCAAGCAGAAGTTACTCGCATTTTTTGTTGGCCGTGTACATGATGTGGCATGCAGACTACAACTGCTGCAACTGCTACAATTGAGATCAGTACCAGAATGAACCAGGTGGGGGAATCTCTGCCTTAAAGCATTTTGTCATGATTTTTCATAGCACTTCATAAACAATGACAGCATTCATTAAATGACTTCTTGTTCACTGCATTGTGCCAAAATAGCTTTGTAAATGAATCTATATGTATCTGTATAAATGTATGTGTATTTTTTTTTCCAGGTAACCTCACTGCAGATTTTTGGATGTGCAGAACATTCATATATTTTCCTCTACATGACCAGTGTCATTTGTTAGTCAATGTATTGTGAACATTTTGATATGGCTCCAGGTGTCCTTTTGCTGATCCCTGGATAACATACATAGAGTGTGTCTGAGGATTTAGTATTGAAACCAGAGCCAGATAAATCGGTTAGTTTGTGATTGAAAGGCCCTGAATACAGACAAATATTAATTCTTTGGAGAACTCAGAAGGCCTCAGAAGGGGTTTTACATTAATGCAACCTTTGAATGAATACTCAGCCATCAGAGAAACAGAAATTATGTCTTTCTAAAACCAACTTTGATCAGTGTGGAATCTGTTCGCTCACTGTATCCCAAATTTAGCAAACACCTGATATACTCTTGCTAATTTTCACTTTTGCAAATGGCAGGATTTGTCTCTTCTTAGATAGTTATAGTTGATATCTTCCTAAAGCAGATACCTAAACCAGGTAACATGAATCACAAGCCAGAAGTGACAGTTGCTCTACTGTCACTAGAGGCTAGGTAACTCATACAGATACAGCTGCTAGCCAAAGTTATGTCAGGTGGCTCCTACCCAAGCTGTCTGCTTTCACTATCAGTAGTGTCATATCTGTGGTCTTGCCTTGCAATCTAAGCGGTACTGCAGTTCAAAACCAGCTCAGTATGGCACACATGTCCTCTTTGGCCGTGGTACCCAGTTAAAGAGTGGGCTTAAATACAAACATCCTGGGAAGAGAAGGCACCGATCAACAAGACCTGTTAAACTTATGTAATTTCACCTTCACTTCTTATACCTTGGACATCACTTAAGCAGTTAAATGACTCTTTCATATTATTTCACAGATGCAAAATGAAACCATCATGTTCTAACTCCTTTTTCAATGAAACTTGGAACTAACGTCTCAGTTTCTGCAGACTTGTGACCCAAACCATTTGTGATGGCACATGTTACAGTCATTCTTGTCATGTTGATATTAAGTTTTTTCCAGTGTAAGACACCGATTTCCACTAGCCTGGCAAGTGGACAACGAGATGTAGTGGGTAAGTAAAGTATTAAGTAACAGTTCATCCTATGATAGCTATCCCAGATGTCTAATCTTAACTTGTTGTCAATGCACTATCTACGATCCTTAGAGACAAACAGAGACCTGAGCTGGGAGAGGTGTCCAAGACAGGTAAAAGTGAATCACCTAACATTTTGAGAGCTGCAGATAGGTAAACATGAATCTCAGTGTTGAAGTCAGTCATATTCAACAGAGCTCAGAAACCACCTGGTCCATATAAGACCAGAGCTCCTGGGAGAGCTACTGGGTGTGCAAGCTTTGCTGAGAGCCAAATCCTTTGTGTTCACAGTGGTGGGCCCTCTCTTCCTGTGTGTAATTTCATTGTAATTGCAGATACACTTGGGGTACATAATGTTCTGTGGATTACCAAGCATGAGTCAAGAGTCATTCTGTCCTGGAATGATAACCTGACAAAAGAAGAAACTGAGAAGTACACTGTGAAGTATATTTTGAGTTATAAATTCTTCAATACCACTCACGAAAGGAAAGTAAGTTGTCAATGGTTACAGATAGTTTAAAGTGAAATCATGTATTACTTCATTCAGTAGATGAATTTGCATAATTTCCCTTCCAATACGTAGTACTGTCTACCTTCATGCAATTCCTTCTTCCTCCCCTTAGGAAAGACTGCAAGAGAAGAAAAAGATAATACGTCTTGAGTTACATTCTGGTTTTAATGCTAAAGTTAAAACACAACTTTTTGCAAAAGAAACAGAAGATGTAATTAAGGAGAGTGGCTGGACAGAAATTACTTACAAGGCACCTCCAGGTCAGCTGTTTCCTACGTGTTGTTAAGACATCCAAACATTCATGGTAATGTCCTGTCTTACTTGGAGACATATAATTTCTGAAAGCTCGTTATTATCTTATACTACTTTTTTGGTGTGGGTTTAGTAAGAAGATGACACATAACACCTTGGAATATTGCGGAATTATTTCCTTTATTAGACATGTTCACATTCAGAAAACTCCAGCTCCGCTGAGCAAGATGTCAAAACAACCCAACCACTCTCTCCATTTTCCCTAGCAACTCATGTCTCTTGAAGATTGGCTTCTGTATCACCTGGTTTCAGGAAAACTTAAAAGAGCAGAGCTTTTCAGCTACTACTCTGGACATTTTTTTCTTTTAAGTGGGTTAGTAAGGCTTTTGGTCATAGTGGCAGATGTGCTTCTCAGTTGTTATTGTCCAAAAACCCAAAAGACCCATTTGTTCTCACCTACCACTTATTCATGCTTCTAGAAATAAGGCTATGTAATGGGTTTGTAAAGGCAATCATCATGTTGTTACTTGAAAATCCATGTAAAATAAACATAACTTTCTCTTTTTATCCTTTCTTTTTGCAGTATATATTAAAAATCTTTCATGCATCATATATAACATTTCTTTTTTCAATTGCACCTGGCATATTAAAGCAGACGGTCCTGAAGATATAGAGATCTTTTTTTCATACAGGTAAGGGTCTTGTGCAAAATAAATGTGCAACCATGTTTTTGTACTTAAGTCCTTGATTTGCAAGATTTATTTCCTTCTCACAGACATGTAGGAAAAGACTTTGAATGCCAGCAATATATAAAAAATGCAAGGAAGAAAAATATTGGTTGCCATATGAAAGAAATAGATTTCCAACCATCAAGAAAAATCAATTTAAACATAACTGTAAGAGATCTGAGAAATAATTCAAAAAGACTGTCTTATTACAAAGCTTTTACACCTCAGACAATAGGTAAGTATTGTCTATTATTACCTTTATGAAAAGTTAATTTATTGGTTATTTCACTGGTCTGGAAAGCAAAGGAAGGAAAGAGGGAAGTGTGACAAAGTCAGAATATTAATTCTAACTTTTTATGCATGCATTTATCTCGTAATTGTGCACAAAGATTCAACAAAATGGATTATGGTTCAAAGGGTTTTATTTTTTCCTCTGATGTAATATCACTGTTTATCGATAAATGTCATTTAAAAAAATTGATAGGCTAGTGTGAGAAAATGCAGTTTGAAAAGCGTTATACCCCTCTTTTCTCCAGTTTTTCTCTTTCCCATCATTTTCTTTTTTTTACTGAAGATAATGTGATAAAAAAAGGAACATCAATAGACAAAAGTCTCATTCATAACTGAATTTAAGAATATGACTGTTCTCAAACTTTAGTAACTTTTCTACTTATTTATGAGGTCATTTTTCAGTTAAAAATATATTTACAGTTATTTTTAATTATCGACAGTTTTGAATGATCATATAAAATTATTTTTCCTTACTTCTCTGGGAAGTTTGAATTAATTTCATGGATAAGAAATTCACCTGAGTTTTAGCACAGACTGCAGTTTCAAATATCTTTTAAATTATGAACATATGGATGATATTCCAGACCTGTAGCATGGGAAACTGTCATAACTCAAGGGATAGCAAAAAAACTCATTCAAAGCTATCAAAATTTATTCTGAGTGAGATCTCATTTATTCTGTTCTAATACATCAGAATTATTGGCTTTACCTAAAGATTTACACTGCAATCAGAGCCAGCTATAACCAAGATGTTATCTTTTAGCAAAATAAAACATTTTCAAGAAAATCAGATTTTCCTGAAAAGACCAAAAAAAAAACCAAACAAAAAACACCAGGCGGGGGGCATGGACAATGACTAATCTGCAGGAAGACTGTATCAGGTGTTTTCGGAGCTGACTGGGAAGATGCTCACTTCCAGACTGGCTGCCTGAGTCTGATCCCACCCACAGACTCCAGAGCAGAGAGCTGCCATAGTACATCCAGCCTTAGGATCAAATGCTTCACACCACAACAAAAGCTTTCAGGTAATGTTCAGAGGTGATGCCTGAACTACTCTAATTTGCCTGAAAACCTCCTGAGGGCTCGCCCAGCCCCACATTGGCAATTTCACGCCTTCTCCCACCCCTCAGCTACTCCTTCAGCAGCCTTCCCACCCAGAGCCTCCCCAGGGAGCAAAGAGCTGGGGTGGGCAGGAGTGAGCAGAGAGATAAAGCCGAGGGAGCGGGCTGTCCCTTCCCTGCTTCTTTCTGCGTCCGCTCGATCTCCTTCCCCCTGCTCAGAGAGGCCACTGCCTCCTCTTTGCAGAGGCCAGACTGCCTCAGAGAGGCCACTGCCTCCTCTTTGCAGAGGCCAGACTGCCAACATTTCCCCTGCCCTTCTTCTCCCCCACCTTAGCCATCTTTAGCCATCGTCAGGGGTGCACACCAGTCACAGCTCGTTCAGCCAACAGCTTCCCCTCCGGACTCAGCACCAGACACAAACCCTGTTAGCTTGCCTTGCCTCTAAAACCCATTGCCAAACTTTGGTAGGGTACAGCAAAACCTGAGTGTGCTTGCAGGGAATGTTTGTCACGTTGCAAGTGGTGGACTTTTACTCTTGCAAGGCTTCAGCACTGCAAGCCAGGGCTGTCTTCTTCCTCCTGACATGGTACCCTCCAGGTCACATACATCAAAAAGGGTCATTTGTATCTGGGCTCCATTTCTTTAACAGGAAAGCCTCTAGCTGGGCTTACCCCTAGCCCTTGCACAGTCCTGGAGGTCCACTGTCCTGCTGCTAGCTACCAGCCCCTGCAGTCCAAGCTTTCCTCTAGTAACATGACATATTGTCTCACAAAACAGGACTTATGCACGCTCTGTACTGCAGGCAGCCCCAAAACAACTCAGTCCTGGCTGTCTGGGGCGGAGGCGGGGGGGGGCCTGAAGAAATCTCCAGATGACAGGTGACAAAAGGGCAAAAAAAAAATTGTTTCCTACTCTTGGTATACTCACAAAAGGGAGCTCTGGGAATAGTATTTCAGAGACTAAACAAAAAAAAAAAGCTGCTGTTTATCTCCTCACCTTTCATGGCTCATGGTGTGCTTCCACTCTCAAAGGCAGGTGTTGGTCACTGCCAACAGCTTCAGGGACAGGCAGAAGCAAACAATTTTACAAGCCTGAGGTAGCCCTGGGATAAACCTTTTGCTGACTCTGTGGGATCACTGCTCAAAGAGAGGAGACTTCTCATGGAGGGGAAGGAAAAAGAAAAGCCGGAAAGGAAACCCCAGTGTGACAAACATGCCTGTGGAGAGACATAAGGTCATGCAGCCACAGCTGCTAGAGCAAGCACAACGGCTTCATGGGCCAGTAACGCTGCTATTCCGCTCCCTCCCTCCCTCTGTCTTTTCTCTCCAGCACCACATTGCAGCCATGTGTCATGGTTTAACCCCAGCCGGCAGCTCAGACCAACACAGCCGCTCGCTCAGTCCCCCTCACTGGGATGGGGAGAAAATAAGAAGGCTAAAAGTGAGACAGCTTGTGGGCTGAGATAAAGACAGTTCAACAGGGAAAGCAAAAGCCACGCATGCAGGCAAAGCAAAACAAGGAAATCACTCACCACTTCCCATGGGCAGGCAGGTGTTCAGCCATCTCCAGGAAAGCAGGGCTCCATCACACCTAACGGTGACTTGGGAAGAGAAACGCCATCGCTCCGAACGTCCGTCGCCCCCACCCCCCACCCCCTCCTTCTTCTTCCCCCAGCTTTATCTGCTGATCACGACGGCATACGGTCTGGAATATCCCTTGGGTCAGTTGGGGTCAGCTGTCCCGGCTGAGTCCCCTCCCAACTCCTTGTGCCCTCCAGCCTGCTCGCTGGTGGGGTGGGGTGAGAAGCAGAAAAGGCCTTGGTTCTGTGTGGGCACTGCTCAGCAGTAAGGAAAACATCCCCATGCTATCAACACCATTCTCAGTACAAATCCAAACCATAGCCCCATACTAGCTGCTGTGAAGAAAATTAACTCTGTCCTAGCCAAAACCAGCCCCAGATCTCACTGACCCTGTCCACAGACACTTGCCATGCACTTCTGCCTCTGCTGGGAGGGCTTTTTCAGAAAACTCTAGCTGTGGTTCCTCCCTTCACAGCAATGCAACAGCAGCCGGGGAGGGCTCAGGCTGCCTGAGTACTGCAGCACACAACTAGGATCAGTACCTAACACTCACCATGCTAGAAAGCAACTGTAGACTTGCTTATCTAAAGCAAAGGCTAAAATCCTGGGAACTCAAATGTCCCTTGCTTCCAACCCTGTACTTCCTCCCTCCCTAAAATAACCCCATTGCCGTCACACTCCTTGCACTTTGTGCAGTGTGCACTGGAGCACAGTGGCTGGAGGGGAATTTTTTGTTTGTTTTTTTTTACATCTCCTAAACACATCTTGCTTCCTCCGTAGCAAGTGTTTGCCTGCCCATTTAAAGGAGAGATACAGAGATTTCTTAAGCATCTGTAGCAAACTTCATATATTCAATAAGACGTGACAGGAGCTGGTACCCTTCAGTAACCTCTCAGCGAGAGATGAAATTCCGAGTTTTTCAAAGTTATACTACCAGGCTTATGAGCAGACTTGGGGTATCCCCAAGACACATTTATCCTACATGGCAGGGAGCCTGCAGCAGCTCAGAGGTCTCCTCGACCGCCACACAGACTCTGGAGACTGAACTCAAAGGGCCTGCTCCTCCTGCCCATCCTCACTACCTTCCCTGGAAAGGTATGTGAAAAAAAAAAGACTCCCTCTCTTTATTTTGAAAGAGAAATGGATGCCACTTAGTTAGCAGCACTTTTAAAGAAAATGTGTCACTCACTGAATGCCTTCTTTGGGTGAGAAAAACTTCAAAATAGTCAGCTGTGTATTTTAAGGACTAACGCACTGTATTTGTTTTACATCAGCATAAATATGAGAAAGAGCCTAAGGTACATAAGGCCTCTCTGTGCTCTTTTTTCAGAGAAACTGAACCCACCGATCAACATCTCAGTTTCCCTTGAAAACAGAAGTGTTAAAATTCACTGGAAACCCCCGCCTACTATTGGTTCTGCAAGAAATGAGTGCTTTTTGTATCAAGTGAAAAGAACAGATTGTAAGGTAATCAGTTTTTTGGTAATACATTTAATCTGTAAAATATAACTTCCATAAAAGCTAGATTTCCCTTGAATTTAACAGAATTAAAACTCAAACAAACTTTAAAGAAATACCAAGGTCTTTAATGAATGATCCAACTTGTCTTGTCTTTCTGGTCAAAAATTGAAAATCAACACATTTTATGAAATCTTTCAGAGTCATGCTTGCACTGAAGTAGATTGGTTGTTTTTTCTTTTCATATTGAATTTGAATTGTACATTAGTATCATATAGATTACTGACTTTTTTGTTACAGAAAAAGGAGTATTGTTAAAAAGAAAAGTTTAGCAGCTACTTTGATATTTTTAAAGAAAAAAACCCATGTTACTGTTGTTATTTCTACATACATCACTGAAAGAATCATCCCTGTTGTTTGCACACAATATATATATTTAAAAATATATCATGGTGTATCAGCAGATTCTCTTAGTCTTACCAGTAAGAAATAGAACAGTGTTATAATTTATGTTATGCCGTATGGTGACTAAATGCCACCTGGCATTACCTGGTGGCATTTTTAATTACCTGGAAATAAAAACTGAAAAGTTTTCATGAAGATTCTTATTTGAACTCCCAAAGAGTATAAAGCCAAGCACTTAATACAGAATACAATAAGTATGAATTTCAGATGTGTGTTGGAATGTGAATTTTCTGAATCTTTGGAGTTTTCATTCAAGCTGTCTTTGAAGCTGTTTTTGTTTAAGAATCTAAATCTCAGCTAACACACACCTCAGTCAGTGCACAGCAGTCTAACAATAAAAGGCTCATCTAAGCTGGCTGCAAACATTTAAAAGGCAATTAAACCCTGAAAGAACTTATGACTAAACTGATATGTACCCACTCTTTGTTAGACACAATAGAAAGGAGAAGTGCAATGAGGTAGAAACTTTATTGATCACATAATATTATCTTCATAAACTACAGCAGAGTTTATTAATTCAGATGCAGTGCTAATATTGCTAGGCAGCTTCCAGCACAGCGCTGGCTCTTCCCAAGTTCCCACAGTGCAGAGAGCTCAGGTCTGTACGTGGACATGTCAAAGCTTCCCAGTCCTCTTTGGGTTTTTCCAGCAGACAGGTAGCCTCCTTATAGGCCACTTCTGCAAATAATTATCATTCCCTAAACCATTCCTAAGTCTAATACTTCAAAAACCCTGCCGGAGACATCTGGGGACTTGTCCCTGTCCATTCACAAAGCTCCTAATCACTAAAGGCAGCGAGCAGAGGGAGCAAGGGAGGTTCATGTTGGATCCTTGGTACCCTGTTCAGCATCGTGCTGGAGCCTTTCTGATTCCTTCCTGCCCATGCATGCAGATTTCCTTCTCGTTTCAAGACTCAGAGCAAGGGAGGTGGAAGCGGGGAGGGCCGAGAGTAAGGGGTCCCCTCCCACTGCAGGGCTGGGATGTGCCCAAGGTGAGCAGGGGGATCCTGTGATCCACAGTGTTCATAAGGCCACTGCAGCCCCTGTTTCAAGCTTCCTAACACCTTTCACTCTCTGGAAGGAAATGTCAAATACATAACATAGTCCAGCATCCTTACTTAAACAAAATAAACCTCTTTTAGTTTCCTTGTCTTATACAGTTGCTCCTCTGCTTCGTACACCTCTTCAGGATATAAACATAGATGAGGAAAGCAAAGAAAAATCACTGGGGCATGGAAGTGAATAATCACCTACAGCAGTGGAAAATCGTGCTGGTTTTTTTTTCCACAGATGGGATGGTTTGGGAAGACAAGAGAGAGGAGCTGCAGCAACAGCAAAGATGTACGAGGGCACCAGCTAAGTGAGGGAGGCTTTAAGGTAGATTTGAGGAGAATCAGTGTCAAAGCTAGTAATAATTAAAATGGTAGTTACCTAGCCAAGAAGCACAAAAAGGGGGGTGGGTTTGGGGGGGGTAGCGACAAAGTTAAGGAAGAAAACTGCAGCAGTATTACAAGAGACACAGGAGGGAGAAGAATGGAGCAAACTTGAGATTCTGCTTCCTGATCAAAGCAAGGTCTTAATCACTGTCGCAGAGACTTAATGAGTTGAGGTATTAGGGCACCCATAAGCAGGCCTGCAGATATTTATTGAAAAACAGGTAAAAGTATAATGATTAGAATGTACAAGTCTATATTTTTTTATTCTAAATACCTGAAGAGATCATAGAATCATAGAATCATTTAGGTACAAATAATACTGTAATACAGATTGATAAAGCTTAAAAAGAGGGAGTTAAGTCTGCAGGTGACTGGAAGATAAAAAGGGTTGGCAAGTACTGTGGGAAACAAGATTAGAATTTGAAATGTTGGATAAGTCTGAAATCAACAAGCCAAAATTCAGTAATAAGGAAAACCCTATGATTAGGAAGTACAGGTCAGATGTGCCAACGCAAAATAAGGAATTAACGTGTAGGCAGCAATGCAGAAGAAAAAAGGTCTGTGGATTACACTGAACCACAAACTGAGTCAATCATTCCATGTTATTACACAAAGGTCAAATGTTATTCAAGTATATATGACAGGCGTGTCACATATAAGATGTAGGTTGTGACTAATTCACCCTTCTAGCTACTGAGTTTCACCGGAAGTTTCACATTGTGCATTGGGCACGACCACAAAATATAAATATGCTGAAAAAAAGTTCAGAGAACATCAGAGAGTTATCAAAATGAGCAAAAGCTTTGAAAATGTGCTCTAGGAGTGGAAGACTGAAGGACATGGTCTAGAGTACAGGAGTGTAATTTGTGTTAACAATCTTTTCGTAAGTAAAAAAGCATAGGGATTGTACTTAACTGTGCCAACTTACGAGTAGGATAAAAAGTGACTGGCTAAATTCAAAGCAAGGAAAACACAGGCTAAAAGTTAGGAAAAGTGTCCTAATTCCAAGAAAGGTCTAGCATGGGAACAGGTTTCTGAGGCTGCTTGGGGATGGCTCTGTATAGAGTTACTGACAATGGATTAGACATCCTCCATGAATGCTCTGGGTAGATGTGACTGAAAGTTGCCATACATCATGACTGCTAGAAGGTGGCCTGCATAATTTTATAAGAAATCTTTCAGTCCTGCATTTTGGAAATTTCCTATGATGACATAAGCTTATTATTGGCTCCTTAGGAAGAAATTTTCAGGCACAGCACTTGGTTAGCACTTAACCCTCATAGTCATTTGCAGTTTGCTTTTGAAAGCCCTAGGACTTTCTCCCATTTTTACGTACTTTTGAAAAACTTAGCATGTGAAATTTTGGACCTGTTTTTGGCATCAGATCTGGAAAGGTATTAAAGAATGTGAAGAAAGAGAAAGAAATGGCTTGGTACACTGGGTCAAGCGCACACCACAGCAGTCAGTAGGAGAGCAGGAGATCACCTTTTCTTAAAGTTGGCCTTACAGTACTATCTCATCGTGCTTTCCTAACACCAAAGATGTAAAGATTCTGGGCCCCTCTGTGTCTGAGGTGCATACTTTCTACTTCTTTGCAACTTCCTAACATTATTTGTTAGTTTCCTCTCCTGCTTTCTTTTTTGTTCCTTCTGTAATAATTTGTTTATTTACAGAAGTTGTCTTCAGTTTTCAAAAGTAATAAATTATTTAAAGATCTCTTTGTTTTAAACTCTGACACTTCTTGTGCAGGCTTGATCTTTTGAAGTGATGTGCTTTATTTTATAGGCACAATTAAAGAAGTTTCAAGATATTCGCAAAAATGGTGGGTATCCCTTACCACCAGTCAGGTGAAAAATGCAAGATTTTATTCTACCAGACAAGCAAGTATAGCACACTACCCACACCACAGTTCCATAGTTACTGTATGCAACAGTACACTTGGTGTGACAAAAAAATGGAAGGGGAATCGGTGTTATCAAACTCTTACTATCCTACTATAGCTGATACCTCCTTCCATCTTACCAGTTCCAGGGGCTCCTTCATTTTCAGTCCTGAGTATTAACACATGACAGGTAAGAGTCAGATAGTGTCTGGACATAAACACTTGTTCTGAAAATCTCTTGCTACTAGGTTAGAGATGTAAATGATACTATTTGACTCCCCTAGATTTATATCTGTTTGAACTGCAATGTGAAATCACCTAAAATAACCCCCTATACCTATCTTGCTAGATTGTAGATGTCACCGCAAAGAAATACGAGTATCCGTTTCATAAGCCAGCAAACAAATGTGCAGCACAAGTGAGGGTAAAGAAAGAGATATGCATAAGAAACAAGATTTGGAGTGAATGGAGTGAACCAGTGTTTATTCACAATGGTAAGTTATCACATATTTACTATTTGTAATACATCATTATGTATGCTATTACCATTCAACATATTTACTTCATTATCATGTCTGTTCTTCTCCTTGCTGTATTATTGTACCAGGACAGTACCTAGAGGTCCTTGGCACACATGAGGCTTGCACAGCTCTAGCTGCTGTAGAGAAGGGCAGTCCTTGGTCTAACGAATTGTACTTCCTTGGTCCTAAGGCAGTCTAGCACAGGGCTGTTCTCCTGAGGTAAATCACATCTGACTCTTGACGTCCTTTAGAAAACAATAATGATCAGCAGCCGAAAAGCTCGCAACACCCCCCCGACTTCCCTGCAGTGGACACCCAAGCATCTCTACAAACACTTTCAACCGGAGTTAGTCAGCCAAGAAACCCACAAAAGTCATAACGTTCAGCAAATCACATAGTCTTTAAGGACGAAGTCTAGCTTTTTTTTTACTACCTTGGGGGAATAATTTTCTATCTGAACAGAGGTAGAAAATGGTTTAGCTTTCATTTAAATATATGTGCTCTGGCCCCTACAGCTCACTTCAGCACAAATTAAACAAGAACCTTGTGATACTTTTCCTTCACCTCCTATGACTAGATTTTAACATTTGTGTCCTAACAAGGGAAACTTGTGCTTTCCATGACGAGAAAAGTGCCTCCACATGCAGCAGCTTCCTGATGTTAGGTTACATAAAGGGGAAGTAGTATAATGGACTTATGCTATATTTACAGACAGAAACTGGTGCATAGAATTGTCTCTGTATGTTGACATGCAAAAAAAAGTACAATACTATTGGTAATAAAACAAAGCAAGATAAATATTTAATGCAACAGACTGTGTATTTTGGAATATGTCTTCTTGATCTATTGAGCTTCAAGTACATATTTATCTGAAGCCACAGGAAATACAAGGCCAGACATTATTTTTGCAGTGGATTGAATGTAAATTCTGTTATTTACCCTACAAATAGGGTTTATAGATTGTTGCCTGCCCACTCTACCAGATGCTTCACCACATCCCACTCCCACCTCTCGGCTGCCACCTTTGTTGGCCCAGATTCATTCATTTCATTTCAAAAGCATTTCACTTGTGAAATGCTTGGAGAGAGAAACCTAGTTGCTCCACATGTTCACTGTGGTGAAGGAGAGAAGATGTTTCAGGCCATCAGAGACTTCAGTTGCCCTTTGTCTTCTCACTGAAGACAGAGAGAGCCTAGGACAGCAGCATGGCCTGCAGAGGGGTCTGCCTGGCGTCAGGCCGGACACATCTGATGTGTAGACAGTGAGGGAAGGGGAAATCAGAAGGGCTTTTCCTGGTAGGGGAATGTAGATTTACTCGCTTCCTGCCAGCCTCTCACCATAAGAAGGAAATGGAGTTGAACAGTCACCCGTCCTTTTTCCAGCCTACCAAACTTCGCTCTCAGCAGCCGCGACTCTCCTCCAACCGTTTCCAACACCGCTGCTTTCCCAGCTTCTGCTACAGCTATTGTTGAGGCTGAACATGCACAGCATGTTTCCTTCCCTTCAGAAAAGTTTATGGTGGACAAGACTGCCACTGCATATAAGCTGTAATATCTGCATGTGTTCAGCACAGCACGTTGATTTACCCCTGGAGCATACTACTGCACATATGCACAAGTGCATGTGGTGCAGCAATTTGCCTTCTTCCTTCCTGCACTTGGATAGGATCAGTGGCTTTTATAAAATAAATCTATGAGTATATTACATTGAGGGGTCGCATGCTCAGGAAAACCTCTTTAAATGTCTCCTTTGATACCTAGAGAAAGTTTTCTGTCCATTTTATTTTGTATTCCGTTGAAGTTATTTTGTCTGCTTCCAATTGGGAAAATGTATAAGTGAATATTATAAAGTTCATTTTAATACTGCCTAGATTAGGAAAACCCTGGTATTAGTAGTATGGTTCATGGTAATTCCATGAAAATCACATACTTAACTTCATAGACACAGTGTATTGAAAAAATTGAATCTTTTTGTGGAGTAACCTGAAAGGAAAAACATCCATTCAGTATTTTTATTTTGGAATGTGTCAATTTTTCTGCTGAAAATCTTGAAGGAGCGTGCAATGACCTGCTTTTTTTTGCTTCTACATGACATTCCACTGTTTCATCTAGGAAATGTGCTACATTCCTTTAAGAATGCATTTTTAAGAGGCATTTCAGCCTCCATTTAAAAAAGCTGAAATATCAAAATGAAATAACATAATTCAAAACATAACTAAATTATTTGTTCTGAAATGTTCCTTTGACATGAAAAGAATTTGTTAATTTTCTCATGGGAAACACATTCATTCTCCATTGGAATTAGCATATGCCCTTGGAAAAAAACACAATTTAAACTGAACTGAGCTGTTTACTATAGAAACTTTCTGCTAAAAAAGAAATGTTTAATCAGCTTTATTCATATATAGAAACTTGAAATAATTGGTCTAATTTTCAGAGCTGCTAAGCAGTCATAGATCGCTTTGAAGTTAATAGTAATTCAGAGGTGTTCTGCATTTTTTGCAAACCAAGCCACTTGCTTTGGTTTCAAAGTACTGTTATCTGTGACTAAGTTTAAGCATTTACAACTGAAAAAAAACCCACCATAAAATAGTCTACTTAAAAGAATATATGTGCTGCTTGTTCTTCCTTCTTTTCAAAATGCATGAAGTAAGAAAGCAAGAGAAGCAAACCCTTTATGGTTGGGCTGATGCAAAGACCACTGCTTCCTCTTCTCTCGGGTGTGTACGTGACACAGGGTTAGCAGAATGGTGCAGAACAATTACCTCAAACAAAAGAATTTCTACTACGCAGTCCAGAGATTGTTCAGAATATGTTTTCCGAGCCCTCACCTCAAAAGACAAGAGGGAAAAACTCCCTTTTCATCTTAAAGAGAATAAATAATAGTTTTGTATTTTAGCAGAACCTAAAGGTTATTCTCATACACAGTTCTGCCCAGAAGTTTGCGAGTTTTTCTTGGTTTCATATCAAATTTGTGGAAATTCGTAGTATTCTTGGTTTAAACTACAGATGGGTTCAAACCTGGAACTTTTGTTCAATTCTTTTGTTCTTTGAATTTGATCTAGATTCATCCTAAACCAACTGTTTAACTGGCCTCTAACTATTAACATTTTAAGAGCTGTTCCTGCCTGTTTTTCTTCAAAGTACTTAGTTCAAAGCAATCCAAACTAGTTGTGGTTCTGAAGCTAGGTATTAAACAAAAAATAAAATTTGGTAGAAATACCTTTTTGAGTCAACCAGAGACATTGGTATTTTCATATTTTTGGTATTTTGGAGGAAGGAATACAAGGTACAGAGCAGTAGTATTTGTTGAGCAGTATAAATACATATTGCTGGCTTTTGTTTAGGACTATTCCCAGCGTGGTTAAAAAAGGTAAATATAATGAAAACCAAATGTTTCTTCTTGAGTCAAAGAGAATATTTTGTTTGACAAAAAGCTTTTATTTTCGTTTTGCTTTAAACCAGTCACAGCTGTGAAGGGGTGAGCCGGCAGCGGCACGGTGTTCATGGTGCATGGAGATGGGAGGTGGCAACAGCAGGAATCCAGAAGCAGCTGGGGCAGCAGCAGGAGTGTCAATAGCAGATGGACAGAGGGTTTGATATCCAGAGGAATCAAGGCTGGATGGAAGGATCCAGTGGCAGAACAGGCTATGCCTAACATATGAGAGCAGAAATCCAGGGAAAGGAGGGGATGGAGTCTACTGGAGCAGAGGAAGCAAGGAAAAGTGCTGGATGGAGGCAGCAGCAAGGCTGAGGGCTACAAGGAGGAGGAAGGAATAGTGCTGAAGTCCGAAGCCCCTGTTTCCCCTAAAAAAGCTCCAGGAAAAGTTTCTTTAAATCTGTGGTAGTTCAGGAACAGTGCAATATTTATGAGTCAATATATAATTAATCTAGTTATGAACTACCTTTTCCCACATTACTAATATTACCTTCCTTCTTTTTAAGAAAAGACAGTGGACGTCATGCTGCTAAGCCTCACGTTATTTTGTCTCCTGATTTTCCTTGGAGGTTTGCTGCTATGTGCATGTAGAAGGTAGTGTACATTCCTGGATGGTAGTATAAATTTCTGGTGGAATAGAGGTCTGGGTGAGGGTAAACAAACATACAATGGATTAAAGTCAAACACAGATCTTCTCACATAAATTATGTTTACAAGAAGCAGTTAATTGTGCATTTTTTACTATTGTTCTGTTAAGACCTGGTGTAAGATACTGAGCCCTATCACTGTCGTCTCACAGCTCCCATCACAGTCACTGGAGCTCCAGTCTCACATCCTACCCTCAGATGTCTTTCTGCCACTATAAATGACATTTTTTGCATGTTACTCTGACTGCTGCCTCTCTATTCTCAGTGTGAGTTTACCCCATGCTCTTGCAAGTTCTGCATCCAGGACTACCAGTGTTAATCATGCCAAAGATGAACTGCATTTGCCATGTTGCCCAATTTAATTTCAAAATCCATGTGTATTACTGAGAGCAGTCTTTTACAGTAAGATGGAGAGTTTACAAGAAATAAATAAAAAAAGAAAGTCAGGCTGATGGAAGGCATTTGTTTTGCTGTACTATTAGTACTATTAGTACAGCAAAGTAATAGCAGTGGTCCTACACCCACCAACAATTAGTGCAGCCAACTGCCTCCATGCCACTACTTTTCTGCCTGGCTATGTAGCTTTCCTATTGACATGGCAGATAAGGCATTCCTGAAGGGAAAAAATAAGCTTGTTCAGGATAGGATGATAAGTTAAGATGCCTTAATATTTGGAAGGTGCAGTATATAAATGGAAGCTCTGTTAGAAGTAAATTGATTATTTAATTACTGACTAAATATTATTCCTGATTAGGATGAAAAAAATTATGTGCTCTATCTTCCAGTAAACAAAGACTCAAGGAACTATAGATATGAAAGCTAATACAAAAAAACAGAATAAAAAGTTTCCCCTGGGGCAAACAAAACGTAATAGAAAGCCATCTGAATCTAAACATAAAACAATATTGTGGTCAAAAAATGAGGAGTGACTCTGGCCTCAAGAAAGCAATTCAGCTGGTAGATCTTGTCGGTGGAAAACTTACATAGTTCTCAAAACCAACAGATAATCCTTTGTGCTGAAACAAAATGTTTTCATGGTTCTGTGCAGACACCACTCACTCTCAAACCTGAATTCTGCTAGGCCTCAGCAAATGAGTTAAAAGATGTTTCCAATGCTATGCCTCTTCCCTGTCATCCGATGTTTATTTGATTGTCACACTTTATAGGTAATATTTTTAATTATGAAAAGCATATATAGGAGTAATTTTTTAGGTATAGACATAGTAGCATGCCACAAGCTCTCACTTTGCCTGGAAATCATGTGTTTGTGCATATCCACACAGTTCTTTATATCTCTAGCAGGCTAAAAACCAGTTAGGATGAAGAAGAGCTCGGAAAAATGTTGAGAAAAATGTCTGCAGTGAAACAAAAAAAGGGTGAAATGGCTTTAGAAATGGTAGATGCCTGTCTAATTGACATATCTATTACACAGCATTATTCACTGATCTGTTCCTGCAGACTTTTAATAGTAATGTGTCTGTATCACTCTCCTGCAGGTATAGATGCCTGGAAGTTATAACTATGCCTGTTCCACATCCTTCAGATAATATCAAAACTTGGTTAGATGCAGATGAGACTCACCACCAGGTAATGTGTGTCTGTCTTTTTTCTCTCACTACATTGACAGGTATGATATTACTTGCAGTCAGAATGGTACATTACATTTGGAGCAGCAGGTCATTTTTAAGAAAAACTGGAAAAAAGGTATGCACAATGTTTGTAGTGAAGCAAGAAGAGAACACAATGCTTGTGGAGGTCACAGGACAATGACCTCAGTAGACAGGATGGAGAAAATCCTCAGGGGTGTATAATCTTTAGTGTGTCTCAAAGTCTTTCAGCATATCCACACTCAATGGGGTAACATTTTAAGAAGCGATCACCCTGACTCCCTTCAGAGTAGTCAGTTATGGGATATTACATGTATAAGCATGTGGGCAAGTTATCAAAGGGAAAGTTTCTGTGGAGATCTGCAAGTCATTGGCTATGTTGTAGTAAACGTGCATATTCTTATAGCAAGTAAGAGGAGGCTTCACAATGCACGCAACATAACCTATGCCAACTGTGCACCTGCTGTGGGATAAAACTGTGTACAGAGGTGTTTATTTTGGAAGAGCTGATGTGCTGTAAGTTCAGATGCTAGCTTATCTCATGGCAAATTGTAAGTCTTCAGTCAACTGGGCAAAACAAACAAAAAAATATTTGCAATATTTGTGTGATTATCATTAATGGAGCTCCTTGGCTGGCATATCCAATGCTTCTTATTGCTGTCTGTCATTGTGTGAGTTAGAGGAAAAAATGTGCTAGTCAGGAAGTGGTCTAGATCCCTATAATTCTGGTGAAGCTACACAGTGAACTGTGTTCCAGGAGGCATGGTAAGATTGCCTCTTACCTGGTTCTCCTGCAACACATGATAAGGTGCAGGTGTGCCCAAACTATGTTTTTTGAGGGTGGAAACGTCACTGAGATAGAAAACTAATGAGGATTTTCTCTGTCCTGTGTACTCAAATCATCTGTTCAGAGCCTCTGCAGGATTTCTATTAATTTTACCCTACCCTTCATTATTACTGTGCTTACACTGCAATATCGAAATGCCTTCTAGTAGTGCATTCAGCAATGTAACTAACAATTGCCAATGTGAGTGGTTATGCCATCTTCTCTCACGGGAAAAATGTATGCCTTCCAGTATTGTGTTTTGTTTTTTGTATAAATGTACCTACATGATTGCAAACTCTGAAAGAACCATGGACCATCTCAATTCATGAATCACGATTTGAATTGTGAGGCAAAAGGCATGGGTTGTTTTGTTTTGTTTCAGTTTTACCTTCTCAAAAACAAATTTGTGGAAAAACTGATGTGCATATACTATACAATCATATTACAAATGACAATATTGAAGTGTTTTGAACTTGCGCCTGGAGTTCATTCCACAACCCTTGGGCTGGCTCCCAAGAGCAGTCTGTGCTCCTCTTCTTCTTTACAGTCATCTTCTCAGAAAAGCCCAGGAGTTCCAGAACTGGACTGAAGCCAAGTCTCTTATACTCAAGATTCAAAGTCATTTCTATGCCACTTCTGGCCAAAATTATTTGACCAAATTTTGCTCCAAAGGTGCCATATTTACCACCTTTTCTGTGCAAAAATCCTTTGGTGCCCTCTTCACCAGTAATAGTGTGCAAATTAACTAACAATACTCCTTGTGGCCATCATATAAGGACTGGCAGAATGTAAAGATAAAATCTTCGCCATCAAACTTACATTCTGTATCTCCCTCCACCCTAGAACTGCATACACTGCTATTTAGGGGTCTTTGTATTCACTATGTAAATTAAAAAAACAGAGCAATCAATGATCACCACAAAAAATATATTTAATATCACTAACAGAGAAAGAAGAGATTTCTGTCCCCAAACTGTTACAAACACCAAATATACCTTTGACAGGAAGACCTCAGCATAGGTGTATAATTACTGTCTAGATGATTACAAGTGGCTGAGATGACGGTTGATGGCACTTCTAGGAAAGATAAATTGAATAAAACATATGGAACATATCAGTATCTCAAATATTGCTGACACCTGAAATAGCAAAGTCATTGGCTTTGGACATACTGTAAGAGTTAAGAAGACTGGAGAATGGTGCTGAGGTAATCTGTTTTATCCAACAAGTAAATATAACCCCTGAAACCTAGACTGTGACTTTGACATAAACCTTAGATACATAGTCATATCATCCTGGAGTGTGACAAGCAACAAAATTATGGCTCAGAACAACTAAACAAATTTGCGTGTGAACAACTTTGAGAGAGTAACTCATACGGTCCTCTGTATTCCAGTTACATGACAGGGTAAATAATCTGTACTAATCCCAGATACACCAAATAAGTAGCATGCTTGTACAATATTCAGAATTTGTAATACCATTGAATGCAGATGTTGTTCATAATGTAATTTTTATCCAACAGAAACAAATGTCAATGCAAATGGAGATGCACTCAAAGGTTACTATGGGAATACCAGAAAAGAACGGAGATGAGAGCATTCAACAACAGAAACGTTTGAAGGAATCTGGATTAGAAGACCTATGGGGATGATATGCTTTTTTATGCATGCAAGAGTTACCTGTCTGTTAGGTGGGCAATATTATGACAGATCTAAGAATGGCTGATACTGGAGTTTGTCTGAGCCCAATAATTTGAAGTATTTTGAGCTCTGATATTATACAGCTCTTAAAATAAGCTTTGGATCAAAAAGGCTAAGGAGTATATTGCAGTTTGTCTCTAACTACTACTGATCTTCAGCCCAGTAAAATTACAGCACTTCAGACAACATGATCTAATATCGAGGTCCACTTGGGTTAAAATGGAATTAAGAGTTAGTGTTTCATAATGCTGCAGTAGCTTCCAAGTACTGTCTGATAGATCAATGCCTTTGAACACTGGCTGTTCATACAAATCTCATACTACCTATTCAACATCTGATTGAAGGGGTCATGACAAATAGTGGAAGCAATGAATGTTTCTGGAAACAGCAGCAGAAGCTCACAAAGGTTCTCTAAAGCTCCAAAAAAAAAAAAAAAA
>VYZV01005476.1:56137-70756 GCA_013401275.1 Pandion haliaetus | reverse complement strand
AAAAAAAATCTGCATTTTATAAGCAGACATCAACCACAAAGAGTTGTCATGTGTGAAGACATAAGGTCTTTTAATGTGATGGACTTATTCCTTTGCAGTTAGTAAAAGGAGAAAACTTTAGACAAGGTAAAGAAAACAAAGTTTTTGTCTGTATTGTGATTGTTTAAATAAGTATAAGTCAGAGAAGTTAAAATTCAGAACTGACCAACTATTGCTATTTATTTTTCCCTGTCCTTTCAAAGAAATATTTCTCGCTGTTTCCATAAGGTGGTGAGCCATGCCAATTCATTTTGAGGTACACAACTAGGACAGAATCTTTTAACTGTTAGTTGAGACAATATTTATTTGACTACAAGAAAAGAAATAGAGGGCCTTGATTTTGCAAGGAAGATGTTTATGTAGATTTTTTTTGCAAGCAGGAAATACAAATAAATGATGGACCTAATTTTCCGGAAGGTTTGGAAGCTACCTAAAGAATTCTTGTTTTCATTACTGGTAAAATTTCTCCATGTTCACAATAATATTAGTTGAAGGAAATATTTGATTACACTTGAAATAACATCTTTTGTATTATTGTAGAGGACAATATAAAATTTTTGTTTGTGCTTTTGAAACATTCAGTTTATAAGATACACTTCTGTGCAGAGTTTTGATTCACCTGAATAAGCTTTTTTTGGTGAAATGTCTCCCTCACCACAGTGGAGAAGACGGCACTCTTTCTCCTTTAATACTAAGAATGGCTGGTAACATCTTGAGAGCCCAAGCTGTAAATGGCTGAACAACAAAAGGACTATCATTGACTTTGTTTGCCATAAGATCAAGTTCATGACCTCAGGAAAAAACAATCAACTTTACTAGGTAGTGTTACATTTCCTGTTGCGTTGTATTTTTTACAGAAGGTAAGGGGGGCCTTACCTTTGACCATCGGCGCTCTTCCGTCCATACCTGTCAGCCTGATGCCTACACAAATCATTAGGGAGAAGATGAATGATAGATATCAGGTACTGAATCAGGTTTCAGTAATGACAACTCTTGTCGCCTTCTCTGTCTTGAGCACAGCTGGGAAAACCTGCAATCAACATATTCATTTTTCTCTTGGATGGTCAAACGCTGTCTCTGTGGGTAGACAAGGCAGTTTATCCCACCAGCCATGATCCAGATATGTTTTCTCAGGAAGTTGGGGAAGGATTACTACTTCAGTTAAAAATCATTACAGGAGGCATTTAGAAAACAAGTGTCATGAACTTACAAATTCCTTTCTTGGTGAGGATATAGAACTGATATAATGAAACAATCAGAACATATGTGAGCTAAGTGGGGTAGAGAAGTACCACACATTGGCCAAACACATCTGGAATCCAGACTTCATATAGTGAAATCAGGTCACAGTGAATATTATATCGTTCCTTAGAATATATTTTATATAGTTTTGGCTTGCAGTGCTTGAAGCCCAAAACCAGTGCCAGGATTTAAAATAAGACATAGAACCAATAGATTAAAGAAATTTAATTATTTTACCTGAAAATAGAATAATTCTTTTAGATTAAAATTGCTTTGCTCACAAGAGGCCTCAGTTTCAGTCAATACACACAGTTTGCCCATATGCACATGGCAACCTCCAGAGACACACCACATAAAATATTATAATATCAGTTGGATGGAAAATTAATCCTAAAGTGCAAATTTGATAACAAAAAAATCAGTATCTGGACCCTTCCAAGAAACACCTGACCAATTTCTTTATAAAATCATATAATTTTTCCTTAAAATAAGACTATTCTAAACCTAGCCTAGACCTGTTCTCCAATAGTGGATTAATGTGCAATATATACACAAAGAAATATAATTACCCAAAAGCAAAACTGTACCATCCTCAGTATGGCAATAAACGCAAGTATATACAAAATACTCAGCAAGTTTGCAGACAACACCAAGCTGAGTGGCACAGTTGACATGCCTGAGGGAAGGGATGCCATCCAGAGGGACCTGGACAAGCTCGAGAAGTGGGCCAACATGAACCTCATGAGGTTCAACAAGGCCAAGTGCAAGGTCCTGATCTAGTTGAAGATGTCCCTGCTCCCTTTAAAGGTCCCTTCCAACCCAAACTGTTACATGATTCTATGCATCTTACTCAGATCATCTGGCTTGCTCCTGTGAATGAAGCACTTGCCTTCATCTTATCTGTGAATGAAGTTCCTGTGTATAATATTTTACCTTCTGGTATTGAAGTGTCACAACCTGATGAGACACTGGGCAGCGCACTGTACATAGAGACATTGCCCTTCTTCTCCACTTTCACAGGTGCAGAGGGCTCTGGAGTCAAAATCCTGTTGTCTGGATTGTAAAACCCTGTGATATATCATGACTAGCTATTTTTATGCTTCCAACTCCAAGTCCCCACTTCTGCCAAGTACATATAACACACAGGGACTTAGGGCTAGGAGTATTATTCAGCATTTCTTCCTGAACTTCAGTGACTATGTAGATATCAGGTGTACCTTAATGTAGCTTCCAAAGGCACAACAGCCCCTTCTCTTTGCTTTGAAAGGAGAATGATTACAAGAGGACAAAGGGAATCGGCAAAGCAGCCCTCAGACTTGGGACTCTGCACAAAGGCTGGGCAGGTTGTCCATCGCTGTCACCTATCGTACACACAACTGACTTTTAATGAGAAATAGTCCACAAGTTTTCAAACCGGTTTAACTCAGAGCAGGTCCGCAGATTTAACTGCACTGATCTAATGAAAGTCCACTTCCCTCTCTGTCTTGAAGACCTGGGCTTTGTTAGGGACAGGATCCATCTTCCCTAATTTTACCTTCCTCGGGGCTGGGTGTCTAATCAGGCTGGGCTGGCCAGGGCCCTGGGGTTTTGAGAGAAGACCTCCAGCAAATACGTTGTTTCAACCCAGAACGGGTGTCCAAGACAGGATGACTCCCCTCTGGAGATGCCCATCTCTTTCACGTTAGACCTTAGACGACCAGACTCAGATTAGATGCTTACGTTGGCAAAACATGCTTTTCTTGAGCTAGTTTTTCTGGCTTTCCCTACCCAGGTGAAAGGAGATATTCTGTCCAAAGAACAGCTTGGCAGATGTAGCCCTTGGATTTGGGAGTTTTTCCAGCACGGTTAAAGAAGTCACAGTTCATATCTCATAAAGTTTCAGACCAACATTATTAAGCCAGCAACAGCAGTTTTGATAAGAAACAGCCTTGATCAAGAGCAAGGGCAGAGAATCTTGGGCTGCAGTATTTGGGTTGAAGTCCGAGTTCACAGTTTTATTCTTCTCACTATCAAGCGGAGAGGCTGGAGGATGCAAGCACCTAACTTACATGTAATTGTACACTGTTATAAGTTTCACCAAAGTGAAATGTATCAAACAGATAAAGAGCATGTGAGTGTGTGTGTGGGTGTGTATGCATGTGGAAGGAACATGGTCAAGGAAATGCCATCTGAATGGAAAAAGGCACAAACATTCCTCAGAGCCAAGTGTATGGTTCTTAACATGCTGCCTGTATGTCTCCATTACAGCTGTACACGTTATCTGCTGGCATTTGAATAGCTAGTGCTAGCTGACTGCTACAACTTGATCTGTTTATATCTAAAGGAACCAGATGGCTCCTACACAGTAACTCTAAAGACAAAGATGACACTGAGAAGATAAAAATACTTTGGTGGCTGGTGCAGCACTGGGTTGCACTAAGAGTTGTATTATTGCATCTCATCAGAATAGACACATCAGCATAATTTTGGTAATCTGAGAAAAAAATCCAGGTCACAGCTTTGGATGCTAATTGCATATAAAGCCTGTCACCATGATTCTAGTTCTCCCGAAAACTGGCAGGTGATTAAACCCCTAATCATTGGACAAATAGAGAATATGATTTTGGTATTTAGTTCAGGAGAACATTTGGAGTGACATAGACCCAGTGAAGCAATCAACACCTTTTAGTCAAAACTACCATAGATTTACTAATCTTTCCTGTCATGATCCTCTAATTTTGTAAAAGCTTCTAAAAAAACACAGTCATACTTGCCTAGCTGCAGTAAATCCAAAACATGTAAGCATAAAAAAAATACATGTATACATAGGCAAAGCAAGACATTAACAAAGAAAGAAAGAAGAGATGGAAGTGGAGGGAAAGCATGAAAAGAATTAGCATTCCAGACCATACAACAATATTATTATGTTTTCATTAGCTCACAGAATTAGTTTGGATCCACCAAGCTGCTACTTTGCATTCATATAGATGAAAAATAATTGTATTGTTTTGGCTCCTGGATGTCATTTGTTTTTTTGACCAACGGAGAAAATGAGAAATGCTGTGATTATGTTAATATTCTAGACCACAATAGCTAACAGATACTCATTTCATCCTTGATTATGTGCAATAGGCTACTATGCGGGGAAACCTTTTTCCAATTTTTAAACCATAGAGCTGCTTGCCACAGGATGTTGAAAATGAACATGGGTTCAAAAGGAAACTGGACAAAACTGTGGAGGCATTCTTGGTGGACGCTGGCGGACGTGACTGTCCTTGAACGCTGATAAGAAGGAAGCGCAGCAGTAAATTGGACGGGAGCCCGAGTCGAAGAAAGAACTAAGTAAGAAGTTGAGGGAGTTAAACAGCAACGCATGGACTTTATTAGTCAGCCAATTAAATATTTAGCTAGGGCGCGTGGACATCATCCTTTAACCAATGATGGTGCAAAGGATAGCATGTGGATGAGTCACAAGAATATATAAACTGTTTGCTTGTTGAATAAAGTGTCTCAGTATCCACACACTGAGTCCGTGCCATCAATCCCCTCACAAAACCATGAAAAAATACCTGCCAAAGACTTGCTAGTTACAAAGTCAACTCTTCTGACTCATGTGGTCCTCCACTCATAAATTGCAAGACACAGGAAGAACACATCTGCCCTCCTCCTCCTTTCTTCCCTAGGCACCTGCTACTGGCACTATTAGAGAGAAAATGGACCACTGGTCTAGGTCAGCCTTTCAACTCATCAACTACACTCAGATTTTTAGAGCAGTTGGAGGAACTACTGAGCCATGTATGTGTTTCCCAACTGAAGGGACTAATGGGTTCACTGTTAATGTTGAAACCAAGTGTATGATTTCTGTTTCCAGGAGAACAGCAAGGTGTGCTGCTCAGCTAACATCTGAATACAGAAAACCTCAGAACTGGGTGGCTTCATAAAGTCACCCAGTTCATCTTCACTATGCCAATGTGGGGAAACTTTATTTGCCTGGACTTCCAGTGATAGTATGCCAAGGACAATTTATCCACTTACATAAGTTCAGTAGCATCTTGAATCACAGGGTGTTTTTTATAGAACAAAATGTTTCATTTAAAACACACAGGATGGGAAAGCTTTATCCCTGATCCCTTTTGGATATTTAATAAAAAGAAATAGTGATGCATATACCATAGGCTGTTCCAACATCTGGCAATGATAGACAGAGATGGACACAGGCAAAATTTCCCCACTTTCAGCAGGCTGAGGAGAATTTACAGTAACATATATTCATTATATTGTGAATGTAGTCAGCTTTGCTGCATTGTAAACCTGCCCTACTTGACTGAAGAGTCTGTGAAGTGTAAGGTATTCAGGGTTATATAAAAACTCTAAATTATTTGCCTCCATACATGTCTCAATTTTTTTCTTCATGAAAACCAATAAAGAATAAAATAGCAGAATACCTGTCCCATAGGCAGCATATATTTTGGATTCCTTTACATAGAAGACAGTGTATGTTAAAGGGGAGGGCTGTACCTGGTGAGAAGGTTAGTCCTAGTAATTTGAAATTAAGAGGCTTCAGGGTAACCTGTTTGAGGAATTTGTGTTCACCTTCTGCCATATTCCTAGCACGGGGACTTGTACTAAAAGTGGTAAGGAAACCTCTTTCCCAGTAGTGTAAAATGGGGCACTGTTGGGCTTTGTGGGAGCACAGAGGTGCCAGGGCCACCCCACTGGTGAGTTACAGGTCACTTCCATCCCAGCTTTAGAGCCATGGGTTAGTTGTACAAGCACAGGAAGGTTTGAGGTAGAGGCAGCACACTTCAGTTGATTAAATTAGTAAAAACATGGTGATTATTGATTTAGTAACCCAGTAAATCTTGTGATCTCTTTAAATGCTACTTTTCGAGGGCACCTCAGCCCTCGACTTGGAGCATTGCTAATGGGGTGGTACTTTGGAACAACTGGGAGCTCTCCTCACTATAAATAACCCTTTCTGGGTTTTTTTATGTTCTTTTTTTTCCTTATGAGTAGATTTTAAACACTAGGTGTCAGTCAGTCACCTCACAAAAGCAAACTCTCAAGCCGTAGCACATTTGTCTTTGGCAGCAAAAACTTTTTAAAGAGAGCATGTACAATAATGTACACATTAAATAATAACTGCAGTAATGCCAAAGCCAGGTGAGGCAATTATTCCACAGTGCTGTTTAGCAGCCACAGAGATCCCAGAGCCAGGGAATGTGTAGAAAACCCTTTCACAGAAAGACCCTTGCACACACTGTGTGAGTATTCACACTGTCTCTGTAAAATCCTTGTTAATCTGTTGTCTAATTTTGACAGGTAAATTCCTCCAGTAAACCACCCATACTACTCCTGCTTCTGGAGCATTTGGAAAAAACTTATGTTTCAAAAGAAAGGACACCCATCAGCCAGGTTGAAAAACAGGAGTTCAAGGAGCATTCTTCTCTTCTGCATTTCCTCCTACCTAAGTTAGGACACTTGTCAAGGGGTCATGCTACCGCATTTCAAGAAGTTATGGGGCCCTCTTGTTTTTCTGACCTTTGGAGATTGCTCCCCACAGGGCATCACTGGCATACAGAAACTTAAGCCTGCAGCCAAGCTGTTGTGACAACTGAAGGCTGTTTAAGCAAAATGCTTGCGTTGACAATAGAGTTTGAGTATTGCTCCTTTTGCCAGTTCTCCAGCAAAGAAGCCAGTTGCCTGGTGGTGAGCTGCAGCAAGAGTTGCTGGACTTCACAAGTCAGGCCCCTCAGGCAGCTCTGCACTGAGGATCTTCAGTTTTGTGGATCTGGCTCTTAGTGATCTGGTACCACAAAAGATGCAGATACCCAAGCTGTCTCCATAGAATAACGATATACAAGAGAAGCTGTTTGCTTAAGCACTGCTGTGTGACTACAGACATACTGCCTCAGGACCTAAACTAATATGTCCTCCCTGAGCTCCCCGCATGGATATGCAGGGTGGCATCCTGCTGCCTCTCCGCTGTGTAACTTGGGCACCCAGCTTTCACTTCTGATTGCACCATGGACCTGTCTCAAATGCTCAGCGCTCCACTAGACGTCAGAGCACATACATCCTCTGGGTCAGCTAACCAGTGTCTGAATTTGGGCTCTGTAGTTACAGAGGTTTATATTATTCTCTTCAGCTACATTTTGATTCAGAAATCTCAATAATCCTCAAAAAATCTGTTACGTATTCTCAAAACAATTTCAGACTGTCTTTCTTTCTTGGAACCATACATGTGTATCATTTCCAACACTCAACTACTTTTAAGACAATGCCGCTGTGTAGCTCGAATGGAAACTTACTCTAGAGTGTATGAAGAAATGTATTTTATTATTCTGATCTCTACTTTTTTACACATACATTTAAAATTACTGCATCTCTGCTGTGAGACTCTGAGAAGAAATGTCTTTTATGACATGCTGACCCCACAATACACAAGTTTTTTCATCCCGCCTGTGAGATCCCAGGATGCTAGTTGGGTTAGTGCTGCTCCCTCCACGCGCCAGTCCACAGGATGAAGGACCACTGAGGACATGTCATCAGAGGAGACAGGTAACAGCTTTCAGGCTGAAAGAACAGAGCTGGATTTTTCACTGTTCTGTATTTTGTGAGGCAGAATACAGCCATGTGCAGGGCTACCCTGTGAGAGCAGTTGCATTTCCACCCACTCTTCACTCATCCTGCCTGAGCATAGGTCACTGCAGAAGGCGAGGGGACTGGAGAACCAGTGCCTTTGATGTCTAGACGATCACTGCGTTTGGGTCTTTTTTATATTATTTAGTTTGTTTGATCTCACATCAGGGCTTTAGTACTTTTTTTCCTGTTGATGGGAAGAAACAGCAATGAATTAGTTCCTCATCTATGTACCTGCCTTCCTGCTGTGATCACTTGGCCATCCTTTCTTGTTCCCTTTACTTCAGGGTAGTTTTGCACCTGCACATCATCATGACAGCCATGACAGCCCCTCAAATCAATAAAAACTAGACGTATTTGTATGTCAAGCCTTCTACCAAGACAAAGGCTGCCTTGTGTGGAGCAATATGCAAACACCTATACCCAGATTCATCCCACTTAAGTGAGGTGCCTCTGATAGAAAACCAGAACCCCTCTGTAACCCATGGAGAAAGACAGACACCTCCAAAGGATGGCTCATTGCACCTGAGGATGTCTGTTTCCTTCTACTCTTCCCCCTGGACTTGCAAGAGCTCCCTCTTACTCTCCCTCTACCGCAAGAGCTCTAGTTCAGCACATAAAATTAGTTGAAAAGAAATAAGGGAAAAAACATTAGCTATATCAAAGGTGTAGCAGCACAAATAGAAAACGTAGTTAGAAGGTAGAAAATGCAAAGATGGAGGAAAGCAGTGTAGTGGTGAGTAAGAAAAAGGCTCTCATGTGCCCTGTGTCCTCAGACCTGTCATCAGAATGTGCCCTGTCTTGACCATATATACCTGCTAATTTGAAAGTTCTGTCATTTTCATAATTCTTCTTTTGAGCAGATGCAAGACTGATAACTGTCACCAAAAATGTCCTCCTGATTGCTTGAAATAGACATTTATGACTCCATCTAAAGTCAGTTCAGAAAAGTGTGATGAATTTTGGACTCATTATCTGCTTGAAGCCTAAGACTGACCTGTTGTCATGAGTACTGTCTTTGCCTCACTCACAACCAGAGCTCAGAACATAAAGCATGTGATACTAAGCTGATTTGATCTGTGAGATATAGCCATAAGCAAAAAATTATATCCTTCCAAATTATCATGTGGGTCTTTTGTTCCAAACTGGCTATATGAAGCTGAATTTGGTGTTTTACTGCTGAAGTAAAACAAATGAGCACTGTAACAAAAGAACTTTACATCCTTTGCCTATGGGGGATCCTTTCATGGCTATGAAGGTTGAATGAATTGGCCTGACACAGACTCTGCCCTCTCCCTTGATGACGATTTCTTTAATGTTTGTGAACACTGAATATTTATCAGTCTTTTACCTTCAGTCAAACTCTGGCTGAAGCTGGTTGTCAGGATTAAAAGGAAAAAAGGAGAGGTGACTGAGAGACATAGGTCCATATACACGCACAGCATGATCAATCCAACCTCATTTACCTAATAAATCAGGCTCAAAGTTCTTAAAGACACACTATTGCTCTGAAAAGTGAAATTATCAAAATACTAATATACCATGCATAAGATCTGACCTTTAATAAGGTAAATAAAAAAGTAAATAGATAAATTTACTGAACTCAATTAAATTAGTCTCACACATACTTAGAAAACTTCAGCTAATGAGCTGATTGGTATGGTTCATGCTTAATAATAACTTTGAAGACTATATTCTATTTTTATAATCAGTAAAGAGTAAAAGAATTCACAAGACTCAAAATACTGAAGGGTTTTTTTTGCCTCTGTAAAAGAAGATAAGTGAAGTTAAATGAAAAGGCTCTCTGAAAAAAATAAATTGTTTTATAATGCATGTAAAAGCATGACATTATTTGTCAAAGAAACCAAGTGAGGTAAACATTGAGCTGTTTGGAAATAACATGGTTTTATTAAATATCCGATTTAGAAAGCACACAACTCATCATTGTGGTTTCACAGACCCTAAAGATGTGTTCATCTCTCTCTGTCATTAAAATATAATTTTTGCGCTTTTGGTGAATGAAAATCTAACTATCACTTAAACTTTATGAAGGCACATCAATCTTGCTCCCAAAGAAATTAATAGCATAGTTCTCACTAAGTATATGGAATTTCTTTATTCCATTGAAACACTGGGAAGTGCATACAATTCTTGCACACAACCCTGGCTGTTCAGCACAGCAAGGTAGAGACTGATTTCAGAATCCAGAGTCATCCATAGAAGGAGGGAGAGGTACACACCAAGTGTGTATCACATCAGGTTGAAGTATATTTTCCTTGGCTTAAAAAGCCAGTATAATTGTGCAAGCAGGAACTATTTCATAACAAATTTGAAGTTCCTGAAAGAAACGGTATTTCAATATTACAAAAAAACACACAGCAGACAAGAATAAAAGGTATTATTTTTGGTTGGCTGGCTGGGGTTGGTTGTCTGGGGCTTTGTTTCTGTTTTGTTTCTTTTTTTTTGCCAAAGCCAGATGATACTTGATATAAAGCAGCAATTCGATCTGTTGGATCATAACACAAACATCCTGTCAAGACAAACTGATGGTCTATCTAGTTTTTTCTTATGTAGTGTGTGGGTGTGCTTTTTATCTATTCATTTATTGGTTTCAAGAATGCTTGGAATTAATAAGAAGGTAATAAGGAGCAACCCAGAAAACATAATAATGACATTGTAAAAATTCAGGGTGTATCAGTGGCTGAAAAACTGCATGCAGGTCTGGTTGTCCAACCTAAAAAGAATACAAAAATCTAGAAAGTGAAAGACAGCAGCAGTGAAAGGTCTGAAATTGCACCTGAGAAGGAACTAGGTGGTGGAGGGTCCTTCAGCCTGGAACAGAGGTAGTTAAGGGAAAGGACGGTTATACTGGCTATAAACTAAACAAATCAGATACATCTCTTCCAACAACATGCATTGTTAAGCTGTGAAAACCTTTGCCAGGGAGTGCTCTGGGTGCTGATGGTCAACATGGGTTCAAAAGGTGATTAAAAAAATCTCTTGATTCATCAAGAACAACTACCTAGCACAATTCTGTGACTCGGGAAGCCCCTAAGCTAGGCAGCCAGACAGGGAGAGACTGCATGCTACACTTGTCCCCTTCTTACCTCCTTCCCTTGGCCTCTCACGGTGTGCCAGCTGGAGGAGTGGTTGGGTTGTCAGTGCCCTCCCATCCACCCTGGGACCTCATCCTTGGCATGGAGTCCTCCAGACTGGCTACGGAGGTGTTGAGGGGCTGCCCTGTCTGCCTGGGGAGTAGTGGGTTTTTGGGAGGCCAAGCTATGCTCTCCCTGGGTGGGAATACAGAGGAGGTTTAGAGCTGAGCTCCTGCCTCTTCTTTCTTGTGCACCTCTTGCCAAGAGGAAGAAAATATATATTCTTTGAAGTGTAGATAAGCTCACCAACTTTGATAGGGGTATGAGCAGGTGTGGCCCATATCTTCTTCCTGGAATCTGTTCACTAAAAGGCTATAGAAGGTTCCTAAAAATGGTGAACAAGGTTAGAATATAGCCTAGCACAGTAACAATGTCCTACAGAACAGCCACCCATGATTTTGGGCAGGGGGACATGACCCTTCTGAGGGCTCTTTTCAATGGCCATACTGGCAGGGCTATTACCGCTGGATTGTGGGTGCAGCCACAGCACCAGCTACAGCAGCTCCCATCTCTGCATGAGGACACATGCCACGCAGAAGTATGTCATCTACAACTGGTGGGCACGTTTCGTGTTTTGACTCCCTCCCCCATCTTCTTCCTCCCCCCTTGGAAAGAAAAAAGCTTGTCCAAAGACGCTGTCTGAACATGGATATGGAGCAGAGAGAATCCATTTTGTTCAAAACAAAACTTTAAACTTGCTCAGTGTATTCTGCTATCTCTGCGTTGCTGCTTGATAAAGGAGATAATGAAACTGGAGATAAGAGAAAAAAGAAAAAAGGCCTACTTGATCTGTTTGGTTTTTTCCCTGTAAGTAATGTGTATTAGGTGTCACTAAACTTTCTTTTGCTTAATGTGACATTGACTTCAGCAGAAATTATGAATCGCTTTTGTTATTTGTCCAGTTTATCATCCCTAATAATCTGAATTTATTAATCCCTAATTTAAGTTTGTATTTCAACACAGAACTGGGACTGAGTGTGAGCCTCACTGACAATTTATTTCCCAAGAGGAGAGGGATGACAGAGACGGACTGCAGCCTGGGCTGCAGCAGCTGCCAGCCCACAGCTTTCCTTATAGCATAAGGTGGGCTTCTTCCTTCAGTGAAAAAGCAAGGAAAAATCTTGTCTTTCCTAGTTTCATGGTCGATTGATAGATGGGGAGAAAGACTGAAAACTTCCACTTTGCAGGCTTGCACTGAAGGCAGCAATTTACACCAGGGGAAAGCAAGATAAAACCAAGGCATTCTGTTATAGCATTATTTTCCACTCATGCAGAAAAGTGGTGAATCAATGCATGCATTACAAGGCACTGAGCATTCAGGCTGACCTTTCCTTGGCTGTAAGTGAAGGTGTCCCAGTTTGGTCCTCTTGTCACGTAAGTGAACCAAACAAGCTTCTGCTCTGAAAGCTACTCAGTTAAAACAACATAAATGGGTTTATATGGGAGAGGGGCAGTGCAAAGGAGGAGGAGTGGAGGTGGGGAAGCCTGTATTTATTGCTTCTCAGTCACTTAAAGACAGAATTTGCTCCCTTTAGAAGTGCTTTTCATCAGCAATGCAAATTGATAGAGATGTGATGTACCTCCTTGTGAGTGTATGATCCTAAGAAGCCGTTTTTATTTAGACTCTCTAAGACTAGTTTTATCACTATTCCACATTGCTGAAGCAACTTCTATTGTAAGCATGTAACTGAGATTGGGCAAGGGGTTGGCTCAAACATTCTTTCACTGCAGTTATCAGTGGATTGCTGAAATTCTCTGTAGCTGAATGGACTTCAGAAAAGAAAAGCATGGAACATAGCTACCTAGCTATGCAATGCATAAATGCTACTTTGTTTACATTCATGTGCACAGGGGCTCTGTCATATCCAATCACCACGTCAAAGGAGAAAATCTTCAGGGAAAAGAGATACAACTTTTCAGCATGATTTTCCATACCAGTACCACATTTTAAACTGAAATAAAGAGAAAAGGTCATCTTGAAAAGATGTTCTTTAACAAAAGCAGAATCCGCCTTTCCAGCCCCAAAACAGTATGATCTTTCCATGAGCCCTCCCAGCCTCTACTTGCCCTTTCCAGATTGCCTTCTAGAAAATGCTAAGAAAAAAAAGACCCTAAATACATATTCTTCCCCTTTAGATCTAACTTGATAAAAACTGCCACCCTCCATTCCCCATATGCCTGCTGGTCATGGCCATCACAAAGTTAATACTGTTACCAGAAATGAGCTCAACTTAACTCAAAACATGTGTTTGTCTGTACAACAGCATTTGAGAAAACTTTGTTTATATTTCCCCATCCTCAACTTTTCTATTGTTTGTTTGCTTGAAAACAACATTTGAAATTCAATTACATTTACTGCGATTCTGAGAAGGGCCCCTGCTTCCTTTTTAAAACAACTCATGGAGAAAACAAAATGGGAGCTGTCAAGAAAAAAAACCAAGATGCTGCTGGTGCAAGAGACTGTCTGTAGAGGTTGGCTTTCCCCTTCTTCCTTTAAGCAGACTTACCTATTTAACAGTATTATCTTGTGCATACTTCACTTCCACTTAGTCTTGTACTGAAGTGTCCTCTCAGCCGTCAGTAGTAACTGCAGCTGGATCACATCGTAACAAAGCAAAAAGATATCCTGGTTGAAGAGTCCACCCCAGCCCCAAAATAATTCATATATGTGAAAAAATAAACAAAGATCTAAACTCTACCTAGACACAGGAACCTAAGATATCACACTGCTTTGACCATACAGTCCTCTTTTAGAGTATTTTTGTATGATTGCTCTTCTAGATACAGGGAATCTTCAGTGTAATTAGTCATTAAAAGGCACAAGAACATTTTGTTGTTATTAGCTCAGATAGCAAAAGATGAATGACATGAACCACATTCCCTGATTCAAAATTCTCTTCCCTGAGGGAAGAGGATTACCAGATCTCCAGTCTAGAACTGCATCTCCGTCCCCCTTGCTGTAGGATCATCTGCAGAGTATATAAATAAGTCTTCCACACGTGAGCAGCTCTCCCCTCAAGACCTGCTTTAAAGCTTCAGTACTATTGGGGGCACAAATAACATAACAGTAACAGAACAACTACCTTCTGCAATTTGAGTTTCTGATGCAATTTTCCAGAAATATAAGTAAATTGGGGCCTGAGGAAGCAGAAACATCTTTAGCTAGTTGTATGACGGGCAGCCATTTGGTCAGTGCAAGGGAGTGTCATTAAATGTCCATTTAACTCCCTGCTTGCTTTGCCACAACAAAGTCTTCCACAGTTGCAAAAAGCCCAGGCTCTCCCCAGGCCATCATATCCCATTCTGGTATACTGGACTAAACTAATGGCAGGCAGGATAGAAAGGTTTCAGGAAGTGTCCAGCACTGTCTGTTGAGTATTGAGACAGCATTGCATTTAGGGAGACTGTTATGGGTTTGTGTGGCGCGGTTTTCCTTGGTGGCAGGGGAGGGGGGCTGCAGAGGCGGCCCCTTTAAGAAGTTGCTGGAAGAATTCGCTGCCCCAAAATGTCGGACCCGTGCGCCAAAATGTCGGACCCGCGCGCCAAAATGTCAGACCCGCCT
>VYZV01005476.1:2710-55625 GCA_013401275.1 Pandion haliaetus | reverse complement strand
CTCGACCCACGAGCCTGCCTTTGTATTTTCTCCTCATCCCAACGTAGCCAGGCGCGGGGGTGGGGGGTGAGTGAGCGGCTTCGTGGTGCTTTGTTACCGGCTGAGCTGAGCTGAAACCACGACAGAGACCCCAAAATTTCAGATGGATGAACATGACATGGGAGTTCTTAGTAAGGTGTGGTGGGTAGATGTGAGGAGTTTCCACTATATTAGAAATTCACCTGTAGCCAACATGGGAAAGAAAACGAAGAAATGAAATCTTATTATATAAAGTATGTGAAAAAAAATGAAATCATTAAAATAGGTATAAAAAGCAAATACTGAATACCAGTGTAGACTTTAAAAAAAATAGGTAGTATTCCTATCACTTTTTATGACAATGGAAAGAAAAAATATGTATAAGAAAAAATTCTGGTGTTGAATTTTCGTCACATTTTTTTGTCTTCTGAAAAAGTTGAATTTTGCTATCATTGGCTGAAACAAACAGGGAAATAGTTCAGGTTACAGTTGGTTGGGGTTTTTGGGTCAAAACTCAAACCAGAAGACTGAATGAGTGAAGTTAACTTTCCTTTACAATTTTGCGTTTATAATCTTTTACATATATGGGTTCACTTGAGAACAGATGAAAGAAGTTGTAAAACACCACAAGATTGACATGAATCAACACAATTCTTCATCAACGGGTAGTAGGTAAAAAAGAAGTCTGGGGTTTGTGAAACTTCAAGACACTGAAAAAAGTAAGTTTCACTATGCATTGCAATTTTTTGCTACTTTCTCTATTACTTGAAATAGTACTTTTTAACAATTTAGAACTAATTAAAATATATGACCATAAATAAATGCACAGCACTAACCAGAGCTCTTAATCAAGCAAGAGACAGATGTTTATGTGTAATACTTGCATATTTTTATGAAGGCAGCACTGCTGGGTAAACATAGATGCCTGAACTTCTCCACCCATAACCCAATCTGGAAACAGTGCCAAATGGCAAAACCAAAACCTATATACTGTATGTATACACTTACCAGAGTGGCACTTTTCAGGTGTTCAGAAGGTCTACCTAAAATCAATTCTTTCATATTTAAAACAATTCTGTCTTTGTGAAAAACACACCAACACAAAATGTTGTCAAAAAAGAAAAAATCACTTTTAGATTTCATTTGTCATTTTTCTACAAGAAAAGTAAGAAAAATGGCAGTTACCCATGAAAAAAAAGTAAGTTCTTTCATACTCCCATTTTTAACAGGAGCATTTTAATATTAAAAAAGCTTTGTTAGGTCTATGCAGGAATATGCAGTGACACAAGGTTTGTCAGGAAAGGCATTGTCTTTTATGAAAGCAACTCACAGACCTAGAAAAAGCACGGAGAAGCTTTTAAGCACACAAACCTTTTACAAGTCTGAAGTGGATGCAGCAATACTAAGGCTGAACAGAGGCTGCAAACAATTGTTATGGGTTTAATGTTAAGTATGTTCATCAGAAAGTTGTAGTGAAAAGAAATGTATCGCAGGAGGAAGGGATAGGGTCTTAAACCTTGTCATAAAGAGAGGGAACTGATGTCAAAAATGAACTTGAATGATTAAATAGAATTGACCGTTGAAGAAACTCAAAATACACGACTACTCTCTTCTGAAACCATAGTAAACTAGGCTGACTCATTGTTTCCTTTAATTTGCATACAGATAAAATTAGGATTTAGGCTAATCAGACCCAATGTGTTTTCCATGGGGGATAGGGGAGGGAGAGGACGGGAAAGAAGAGAGGAAGGTGGAGTGTTTTGGGGTGGGGGGGGTGTTTTGTTTTTCTTTGTTTTGCCTTGTTTTTAAAAAGAGAACTAGATTGTTTCCACATCTTTGGGAAGCCACCAGCATTCCTAATATAATTATGCAACATGAATCTCAAGTGCTGAAATGCTGGAGTATATGCTGTCAACACCTGGAGAAGGACAGCTTAGGCAATGTACTTCAGGCCTCCTCTGTTGAACTTGCTGGGGGGGCTAAAGGTTTGATCACAAATCCTTCCACCTTGTTCGATATTCCAGGGAGTTAGTTTTTGCCAACATAGTCTCTTGGTTTTACAAACATGAAAATATAAACTTCCAATAGACCAAATAATTCAGCTATAATCAGGACCTCCAGGCAATTTCCTAAATACGTGACTTATCCTCATGACTTGCACACACAGCCTTACACATGCAAGCAGTTCAATTGAATGGAATGATACATCCTCAGGGGGAAAAAAAAAAAATGTGAGACTGTGTCTGGAAGAGATATCTTGCTAGTTCTGTGGCCTTCATTTGAGAGTTCTTTAAAGAGTACTAAATAATTGATTTTATCACTTGAAATAGTCATAAATGATGATAAAATATCTAGTTTATAATTTGAAACGATAAAATAATTATTTTATAAAATACTATGTGTAAATAGGCTATAAAGTTATAAAATAAGTTGGTCTCGATCTCCTCTTTATATTGATATCTCTGTTTAAGAATTATCAATACCTAATTAGCATTGGGACAAAGCCACCATCGGGAACAATTAAATACAAGCTTTTGCTTTTCAGGTTGACAAATGCATATTATGGCTTCATTTGCAGCAAATGCTATAACAGAATTGAAGTTTTACATGTGCCTGCCACTTTGAGACTTAGAAATCATCGATGAGTCCATCCAGACCAGCCAGTGGTCAAAGCACTCTGAAAGACTCAGGATGATCTGGGAGTTATCACCACTGTCCGGGTGATGTTGTGGCACCAGCTGACAGCACTTCTCAGATCTGGCATGAAAACGCAGCCTGGCAATCTACGGCTGCCAAGCACCCGGAGGTAGAAAGCATCAGGCATTGCTCTGGCTAAAATTCCAGTTTCAGTTGGCTCTTCCTCCCTCCTCTGCCCTACAGTATGTGGGACTGCTTAATCTGCCAGTGGGGCAACCAAAGTTCAGTAGAAAATTAAGAGCTTTCCACGGATAATTCTGCTTCCGCAAGATTTGCACACAAAACTTGAGGAGTGCCAAAGTAATCAAAATGACCATTCATATGTCTAGCTAGGCACGTCTCTGATTTTACTGAGCTTATTTAATTTTCTAAATCACTTTGGGGCATAAGCTGGTATAAATGCAAGAAATTCATATAATGAAACTAGAATTTTATGCCTAGGAAAAATGCCAAGATTCATAACCATCCCCCCAGCTAAATTCCACTTTGCCTGATTTTCTGAATTAAGTGTTGGTAATTATGTGCCTAATACGCATTCCTAGTTAACATGCTTGTCTCTATAAATTCAGTAATTGCTTATTCAAACAAGGCAACAGACATGTAACACATAATTGGCATGCACGATTACCTCATTTGCATCAGCAGTCACTGTAAATTCATGTCACACTTATTATGTGTGAAATCATGGGTGTATTTTGGAAGACATTTGAAACCCAAAGGCAAAACAGAGACACAAGTTTCTAAATAAAAAATCTTTTCCCCTCCCCTTTAAAAATATTTTACTTCCATGGTGCTATTTTTCATTTTTGTGCATTTACTTGTGTTTATTTTTATTTTCCTTAGTTCACTGTCCTGTAATCAAGTCTGTAGAAGATTGTGAACAACTAGTCCCATGAGAAGGATGGGGCTCCTGTGTCCGCCTGTGTTGGCTAAATGGTGCTTATGTTCTTCCATGTATGTTCAAAGAAGCCTAACATTTTCAAGAAGCAAAGGCTGAAGCGTTTTCATCCAGGCATGGCTACCTTCTGAAAAGGAAAGTTTTCTCTAAACATAGTTGATATTATTGATGACTATGTATTTGTCCCTCCCAATTATTGACATTCTTATTGCTATTTTTTATTAAACCCCATTTAAATGTTATTGCAATTATGATTTAATTTTCATTTAATGAAATTGGAACTTTGGAGAAATTACCATTTTCACTTCTGAAAGCTTTACATTTGGTGATTTAAATACTTTAACATTTTCAATACATATGTATAAATAATGTTTTTCATATGAATTTTGTTTGCTACTTGAATAAATTTTTTTTTTTTTTTTTTAAAGACTGAACCCTTTATTGATGGAACAAGTTAAAGAAAGCTATGCTCCATTTTTCATTGTGGAACATAATAAAGGGGGAAAGCAAAGCATAAGAGTAATTTAACAAGGTGAAACACAGGTAACTGTAGCCTTACTGGTGTCTCCAAGATGGGAGAGCTGGAGCTGATTCAGCTTTTTCAATGCCTGTATCACACTTCTCAGCTCAAGTCTGCATGAACTTTAATGTTCATTTTTTAAATTTAGCTGATTTTCAACTTTGTCAGTTAGTCAGGCATTCAAAGCCATTTTATTCCCCTGAGTATCCCCACTTGAGATCCATGAAGCTTCTCCTCAGTAGTCCAACATCTTACCTTAACTAGTGACAGCAGAGTATTAACTTAAGTAGATGCTGTTTTCTCTTAAGAAGTCTGTGCAGGACTTGATCCCCACACAGTTCATGCCTGTTCTCACACTCGAAGATGCGTGTTCAGATGGCCGTATCCTCCTGCAGAGGAGCCTGTTTGGAGCCTGAGTGCGGAGCTGGAGCTGTCGCCCTCCCAGAGCTGCTCCTGGCCCCACGCTGGATGGGGCCCCGAGGAGCACTGAGCACAGGCTGGTGCCAGCGGACAGTGATGCCACGGTCAGTAAGTCAGGATACTTGCCAGCTAGTGCTTAACATTGGCTTAAACCTAAGGAAAAAATGTCAGATTTGGGTTCAATCTGTGATGTATGCAGTCAGTCATCTGAAGGCACCTCTGTGTAGACAGAAACCCCACCTGCTATGCTGGTTCTCTCATTTTCTGTGTGTGTATAATTTATGTGTAGTAAAACAACCCCAACAAGTGGAGTGAACAAGGAAAGCAGACTAACTACTAGGTTAGTTTTCCAGGACAGTAGAGGGTATTGATTATGCAATATTTTGAGGGGTGCACTGAAGTCACTTTTAAAATCTGATTTCATTGGATCTAGAAATATGAACAATAAGTGTCTGATTCATCCCAGGGTAAAATAATAAAACTTATATGAGTGTATATATGTTCATTTGTATATATAGCAATAATTTGTTATGGAATATGAATATGCATGTATTTATGTATCTTTTTATATAGAACCTATACATACAGATGCGTGCGTGCACACATGTACATGCATGCATGCACACACACAGACATACGCTCAAGAGCATAAAAACACCAGGAAAGCATCAAAGGTCTTTGCAGTTAGAGTGATACATAATGCACCTTCTTTCCTCCTTGCCTATGACAGAGCTGCAGAGCGTGATACGGAAGCTGCCCAGTACTGGGTAGCAGCTTCGGCATATTTTATTTCCCATGGTGATTCATTTTTAGAGAGTGATTTGTTCTGTCAGCAGCTGACTTTTGTACTGCTCTGTGCTGCAGGTGTTCAGCACTAAACAGATGATTGCCCACAAAAATGGAGCTTCCTATTGCCATACACAGGAGGTCAGGATGGATTACAGTGCTGGAAGTGTAAACTATGGTGTCTTCCAGTTTATTATGATAGCAAGTTCTAGCTGTAGGTTTTAGGAAGCTGGCTAAAAATCTCAGCATAAGCTCTCCTATCACCTCAAAGAGAAAAGCCAATTAACAGTGGAATATGTATTTACCAACATGGGACTCACATCTTCGTTGTATGATCTTCAGGGCTATGCATGGCTGGAGGAGTCAGATGCAGCTGCATGCTCCTACTGAACAGCTGTTGTCCCAGAGAAGGCTGTAAATTCCTGCATTTCATCGCATTAAATGGTCGTTAGTGCTTGATTTTCCTCTCTGTTAAGTAAGTTTCAAAGTGAGTAATGGAGCATTGTGAGCTGGGACACCAACTAAATGGGGAGAAAAAAAGAAAATATATCTACTCTGCAGATAAAAAGATGGAAAGAATAATATCAATAGCATTACGGGGTTACTTCACAAATGTGAATAATGTAGAAAGATACGACTTAAAAGGAGGAGCAGTGAGAAAACTTTCAGATATAAAGACATGTTCTTCTTGCTGCTTTAAGTGCTATTGTGGAGCACCTTTTAATTATTTTTAATGAATTTTATCTAGTTTTACCAACCACATCTATCATTCTTTTGAGCAAAAACATTTTAACTGAAAAATTCAACAATATATATCTTTCACTTTAGTGTCTGGGAAACTCAAGTTCCTGTTCTTTGATTTCAGGTTCAAAAGCCAGAGTTCTTCATTTTATATGCCTTATGCTTTTAAAGAATATGCATTGTTGTCATGGTGTAACCCCAGCCAACAACTAAGCACCATGCAGCCGCTCACGCACTTCCCCCCTACCCAGTAGGATGAGGGAGACAATTGGAGGGAAAAAGGTAAAACTTGTGTGTTGAGGTAAGAACAGTTTAATAGGACAGAAAGGAAGAAACTAATAATGATAATAATAACAATAATAAAATGAAAATACTAACAGAAGAATTGGAATATACAAAACAAGTGATGCACAATGCAATTGCTCACCACTCACCGACTGACGCCCAGTCAGTTCCTGAGCAGCGATCTCCCCAGGCCAACTCCCCCCAGTTTATACACTGGACATGACATCACATGGTATGGAATACCCCTTTGGCCAGTTTGGGTCAGCTGCCCTGGCTGTGTCCCCTCCCAACATCTTGTGCCCCTCCAGCCTTCTTGCTGGCTGGGCAGGAGAAGCTGAAAAATCCTTGACTTCAGACTAAACATTACTCAGCAACAACTGAAAATATCAGTGTGTTGTCAACATTCTTCTCATACTGAATCCAAAACACAACGCTATACCAGCTACTAGAAAGACAATTAACTCTATCCCAGCTGAAACCAGGACAATTGCGTAACCCAGTTGGTTCTCACTTGGCTCCATTTGGGCACCCAGGTACTCTGACGGTATAATCTAACTCAGAGTCCTGATTATTTTAGTATTAGAACTGGTGCAGTCAGTTTTAGGGCTGCTGATCATGTGCATGCTCTGTCTCCTTATACATGAGTCAAATGAAGCACTGGTCACAATGCTGACCCATAACCAGAAGAAGCTGCTGATATGGAAGGTAGTGAACCATGGAGCACTTTCACTGTGCAGGAGGAAAAGGCCAGCAGTGCTCTCTGGCTGCTGCTGACACCCTGGCAGTTTCTTTTCTGGTGAACCATGTCAAGAACATCAGGTGGAAAAAACAGAAGAAAGCTTAAATTCTCACACCCTGCCCTTATGTGTTTAGGTCACCTGGCACCCATCTTTGCTCATGCTTATTACTGCAGTGAGACAGGTACATATGGAAGAGCAAATCTAGAAACTCAAGAGGCTGGGCAGCAACACAGACCAAAGCCAGATGATACCATCGGCTTGTCCTTCATCTTGTGCTGACTGCAAGACACACATAACTGTATTCTGTATGTTTGCAATCGAAAAACTGCCTTGTCCCTGACACAATGTGGAAAGATTTGTGTGCAGTTTGGGATGCCTTAAAACATCCAATTTTTTACATATAGAGGACGGTGAGAGACTGAAGGAGTTAATGTCTCAAACATTGTGGTGGGGCAAGTTCTGCTTAATGACAAACTCGGCATAACAAGGAACTCTGCCTAGCAAGGAACCACAGGTGAAAAGAAGCCTGTCAGCACCCATCAGCAACAGGAGGGGGAGGGCGTGCTGGAGGGTGCACAGCTCCCTGGTCTGGTGTGCTGGTCTGATGTGCTAAGCAGGGCAGCCTACCACGCAGGGAAGGGGAAGTTACTCCCCAAATGACACCCAAGCCCAAAGGCTCACAAACCACTCATGACACCTGATTAGCCTAATGCCCACCTGAAGGAGGGGCAAGGGTGATAAAAGGACACAAACTGAAGCCCTGGGTGTGCGTGCCCACTGGAACCGGACCCCTCAGCTGACTGAACCAACGCTGGACCCAGGGCTGGTGAAATCTTTTTCTCCCTCTGTCTTGTTCTCTCTTTCTTTTTCCTTTTCCACAATCCCTACACCTCATCCCTTTAGACATAAAACCGTTGACCAAATCTAGGACTAGGAGTGCATCCAGCCACCCCTGGGCCCTTCCCTGAGGAGGAGTCTAGAAAGCAAGGGGGTCTGCTCTGAACCTTGGGACTCAACAGGAGGGATCTCCTTATGATCTTCCCTGAACTGATTCCCAGAGAAGCAAAGCCTGTAGTACATGTTTGGTGATGTATGGTTAGCATGTTACACAGTTTACTGACATAGCCTCATGCCAATTTTTGTTGTGAGCAAACAAAAATTGAGTTTTGTGAGTTAAAGGATCTCTGGTGTCATTTCACCTTAATCCTGACCTGGGAATCAGCAAACCTGAGTCATCATCCTGACAAACTGGGACGTGACAGTGACGCAATTTCTTGGGGATGTTATAAAAAGTGGTCATTTTACATGTTTCCTTTGTGAATATTAGCAAATCTTACCCTTGATATTTTAGTTAGCTTAGATCAAACCTGGCTGGCTTGTGAACCAAATTTTCAGGAGTTCTCCTTTATTAAAATCCTTTTGAGACCCATCAGAGTCCAAACCTGCTTCCATTTAGCTTGCCAAATGCTGGAGGCTTGCCCAGCTGTTGCTTGTCATTGGAAGACATGATTTCTCTTGATCGCCTGCAATGACAGCTCTCACACCAGCCTGCTCCTATAGAAGACCCTCTGCTCCCCCTTGGACAGCCTCAAGCAATGCATCAGAGAGCTGGGCGCTTGCTAGGGTGCCTCATCTGCTCGTTTTAAGAATCACAGCAGGCTTGTGTGAAAAATACTTGCTGTTAGTCAGATCGAAATCACCCTTCATTAAATGCAGGTTAAGTTAAGCGGAAATATGCCTGTTCTGGAGGGTACATTGAAAATAGCTGATTCTTATAAAAGAATTGGAGAAGTAAAGAAAATAAAATATACGATCTTTCTAGAGCAAGCTCAAAACTTAAAGGCCTTGTTTCTCTCTCTTTTTAGGTGACATGCTGTAGGTGCCTTCTTGACCTGTGAGATCAGGGATCTCTGCTCCCTGGTTGCTGCTCATTGTATATAACAGTCTTCGGAGCAAACCCTTTCCTGATAAAACTCATTAACTTTTACAGCTGATCTATAGCTCTTCTTAGGGTCCCTCAAAATTTCAGTATGGTTCAATTCCCCTTCCCAAAGCTTACACTCTAGCAAAAACCACTAGTGTTCAAAGTCCTAGAAAATTAAGGACTGTTGTTATCTGTAGCAAATGTTACTCATGCCGTGCAGGTGCTATTTGCACAAAAGAATCTGTTTGTATTTCCTTGACTCTATGAGGGGTACAAATCCACCACTATGATGGAGGTGTATTTTTCTCCTGGTAGCAACATCAGCTTAAGGAGATTCTGTTCCCTGCATGTCTCCCCTTCACGGTCCCCTGCTCTCGTATTCTGGTTCCTGCACTGCCCTGTAACTGACCTAAATTCTTTGTTGATTTTAATCTTAATTTAAATTAACTCAATACCTGACTTCAAGATCAAGGGAACACTGTTCAAAATATCTTTGATGTTAATCAGATTTTGTGCAAGATTTAAACGCAAGAGCACTAAAATATATTCAAACAATGATTGCAGTCTGGAATATTTTGAGGACAGTGTCAACAACAATGGTGGAATGTGGGAGTTTTCAGGAGTAACAAGTTCAGTTGGTTCATGAGAGATTTAATCTATTATGAAAATGAGATTGAACTGTTCAGAGCATCACAAGGCCACAGGACTCAGTTCCAAGTACCAGCTTTGCAGACCTTTCTGTAATTGAGTTTAGGCATGGTAGAGGTGAAAAATGCTGATTCTCAGTCAAACTCCATGTGGAAAAAGAAATGTAGTGATTTAAGAAAGAAAATAAAAATTCTCAAAAATAAAGTACCAACAGAGATCATTTCCACTTCTGAAAATAAAATTCTGTGTTCCTGGAAGTCCTTGCTCAGTAGATTCAGAAGAATGAAATTGTTAGTATGCTGTAATTTTTGGACAGTTTATTCTTACGAAGAGTTTTTCTTTTCTAAAAACCAATAAAAGCCAATGCAATAAACTGCCTGATGAATGAAATGAGTGTGGTACCTGCATCTTTCAGAACAAGTACCTGAGACAAGGATTAAAATGCTTTCCAAAGGTAAGAATCTGCAGTCATCTCAGTACATCCTGAGATTACTGACTACTCAGTCTGGTATTATTTCACACTGATCAGTTGATTCTTTAAAAAATATGTTTGGTTCCAGATACCACAAAAGTTTGCTGTTAACAGTTGAGCACAGACAGTAAGTGTGGAAAGCATTTAGCCTGTTTCAACACACCCTCCACTGGCAAGCTGCTGAAACACCAACAGCATTTCATATCAGCAACGGGCGAAATCTGGTGGGGTTTGTTTTTTTCAAGGTAAGACAGTGCATATTGTAACTGGAGCCCAATTTCTTGAACTGTTAGCTGGAAGGTTACAAGCACTGGTTTTGCTACTGCTGTAGCTTGCACCATTGTAGCCATAGAAGATGCAGCAGGAATGGTCTGTCACTTGGCCTTTTCTAATGAAAAGCCCTAACAACTGTAAACAACAAAACAGATCATTAACCTAATTTGACTCACAATGTCAAATTTGGCACTCAGCGGCAGAAAAATCCAACAGCTGCATGTTGTCATAAAGCATGAAAACAACTGCATTCATAAGAAGTTAAAAGTAGTATGGAAAAAGTCATTCTTAATGTTCTTATCATACTTTCAGTATCTTCTATACAATTGCATGTGCAGATACGTCTCCGGAAGAGCTCTTAAACGGAATCCTTATCTCTTCCCCATCAATGTCTGCAGCAATGGAGGGAGGAGGGGGAGGGAAGCCAGCTGGAAATTCCAGGGTGCGTTTCGTGGAGTTTCCCTGCCATTTGGGACTCACCAATATGCAGAGGAACCTGCAACACCTTTTGAGAACACCGGCATGAAATCAGCACCTGCCCGACACCCATCTCGTCCCTGTCCTCTTAGTGCCCTAGCAATGCTCTACATATTGCAGGCAAAACTCTCTTGGCTGTCAACCTGCTTTCCTAGCAGGCTCATCTCTCACACAGCACCCCTGGGGAACGAGTATCCATTCTCTACAAACATAGATGCAAATCAAGACCAAATCTTATTCTTTCCCTCCCTTACCCCCGCTAACATCTTATCTTCCGTTGAAGTTAAGTTTCACACGAGCTCACCAAATGAGAACTGAATGCCATTACAGGTTCCAGAAGCTGGAACAGTGACAGTGATAGTTATGAATTTCTGGAATAAATAGGTCAATGCACAGTTTCCTCATGTGTGGGACATAAAATTTATTTTCAGACAAATGCTGTTTCTCTCATGACTTGAAAAGCAGGCTGGGATTTCCATAGTGCAGCCCCAGCTGTGGGAGTGGCTATGATCCAGGCATGAAACAGCTATTTAACCCCCAGGTCTTCTCCATTCAGCCTGTGATTTCTAAGAGGTGTTTCACCACTTTGCTTTGCACGTTTTGTGGCATGTATTCCAAAGTAGTTCGAACTCTGAAAGATGAAATAATGCCCTGATGTATTCCTAGCATGGTCTCTTGCCTGCTGCACGCAGCCGGTGAGGACTCGAGGAGAAAGGAGATACACAGGATGAAATAGCTTTTCGGTGACAAGATTACTGGGTTGTATTGGCTCCATTACTTGCTCTTTCTTTTTAGCAGTGGAAACACCGGAGGCTAGTTTGAGGATGCTTATTTTCTCCTCTGGTTTGGTTTTGTGGGTTTTTTTTAAAATGTGGGGAAGGTGCATAGAGAGAAGGATATACTCACTTCAGTAAGACATGTTTTCTTCCAGGTTGCAAATGAATATTTAGGTTTCCCCTTCTCAAATGTAATCTGTCATAATTTCCTACCTATTATTGCTTATGTATTCTTTAATAAATCAGATCGTTGTCCCATATATACGTGTTCACTGTCAGTTCAGGTTGCATTCCTCTCAGCTTTACCATTATAGGAAACAGGAATAAAGCCCCTTTCATGCAACACAAGATTGTTCCAGGATGACAGGAGCTCTGCCTTTTACCAAGACAGACAAAGGGAATCTGTGTTGGATATTTTGCAAAGGAACATGCTAGAGGTTTGGAAATCTCAAAAATAGGTCAAAATATTCAATGGTGGGAGATGGAAGAAACAGACTTCTTCAAAGAAGAGTAACTGAAAGTCACAGAAATTATTTTTAGCCTCTAATTTTTCCTAGCATTACAAGACTGTAATGTTGTAATTATGTAATTACATTGTCTTGTTAATTATTATTATTATTAATGTATATTATTAGAATCTTAAGGATCTTAATCTTACATAATCTTAAATATTATGTAATCAAAAGGTCATCACAAATGCACTTGCACACAACTACTCCTCCATCTTCTATAGATTGCTTTATAGACCATATCGTAAAATTTGCTTTGCCATTTTTTCAGTTTAGATGTGGGACTAGGGCAATATTTTGACTTGCGGTTGAAGGGCCCCACACATGATGTTAACATAAGTAGATGGGAAAAGAGAAAGACAATAGAAGTGTAAGTGACTGTCAGGTTTCCGTTTGATGCAAAATACTCTAAAAATTGAGGATGTCCCAAAAAGAGAAATGGTTTCAGTTGCATACTTGAATTTATAATTCTATTATTCTCTTCCCCAGAAAATAGAAGCTTAATACTAAGAATAAAAATGTAGTACTTATTACAAGTGTTTTTAAGGATACACATAGCAAAGATGAAATTTAACAAAGTGATATGGTAAAAAAATTAAACATGCACTATTGACTGGGATAATGAAAAGACTTTCTAAATGAAATAGGTAACACCTTCTAATATGTAAATTGTTGTATACTACCCATTAAAAGTGTTTTCTTTTACTTATAATGTTTCAGTACTTTATAAATTGAACTGTTCATTCTTAATTTTTATGTTACATAGGGTGCTTGCTTGTGTTTGATTTTTTTTTTAAGATGCTTAACTTCAGCCAAAATACTTCTTTTTTCTTTTTTTTTTTCGTTGGAGGTTCAGACCTGATACTGTGAAACATTTCTTTACTGAGAGGGTGGTCAAACACTAGAACAGACTTGCTAGAGATGTGGTCAATTGCCCCATGCCTGTCAGTGTTTAAAAGGCATTTCAATGACGACCTTAATAATATGTTTTAACTGTTGGTCACCCCTGAAGTGGTCAGGCAGTTGGACTAGATGATCATTCTAAGTCCCTTCCAGATGATAGTTCTATTCTATTCTATTCTATTCTATTCTATTCTATTCTATTCTAGTTTGTTAATGACTAAGATTTTTATTTGCTGGCATTGAAATATTTCTGCTGATACATTTTTTTGCAATGGCCTAGCATACTTATTCCTTTAGGTAAGGTCTTGAAATTTATATGGGAGCTGTTAACGTCAGTAACAGACCTTGTCAAAGTGAAGAACTTCCAATATGTAGATAAATGCCCTGCACAGCATGTGACTATCCTTATCAGGACACTCTCTTCTTTATTTCTGTAGCACCCATATTCATTAAGGTATACCTTCCGTATTCTTTAGCACATCAAGTGGGGTCCTACACATAAAAGACTCCTTCATGATCCAGGTGTGATCCATTCAAAAAGCAGCTTCTTTCTGCTCTCTGGAGTCATCTCTCTGTAGTTAGGTGGTATGCAGTATGCAAACAAAAGGAGTTGAATAAAGGGTTTAGCCTAGATACCACTCTGTATTCCGACTTTGGGATACTTCACCTTGCAGCTCTAATAGTGACCTTCTGAAATAATTTTGTGTGAGACAGCTTTACCTACTGAGGCAGTAGATACGGAATCTGCTTTAACGTTACCCTTCCCTTGGCATAGGTATTGTCACTGGTGGCAGTTGTGTAGCAGGCAGGTATAGGACAGTGCTAAATGAAAATGGAACTAGTACAAATGACTGCAGATCAGGCTTTTACACACTGCTCTCTGCAGTATTTTTGGTGAGTTCCCAGTTTTTAATGCTTGCTTATTGTGCCTACTACTAGCTGACAGGCAATGCCTGAGAATGAATGAAAGCTCAAAGTTTCCAGTAAGTTCAGAAAATGAGTCTTCTAGGGCAGATTGTAATGATATCATGCAAACAACTGTAAAGCAGCAGGAAACTTTCAGTCCTCTTTAGTGATAAAACTCTGTAGTGCAATCATGTATGGGATCTGTAATTAAGCTTACTTGCATTTTAAAGCTAGAAAGGCAATGTTCTTGCACACATACATAAGTTAATCATTGCTTCATCTAGAACAACATCTACTTTCCTACTTAAAGGCAATTCCTGCAACAGAGAGATCAGTCTGCCGATTTGATGTAGTCAGATTTTAATTTGACTCTCCATACACATTGCTTGGATGTAACTGTTGCAGAACCATGCAGAGAAAGAAGCTGTTGTCTTTCTTTGCTGCTACAGTGTGTTGCAGGCTCGTGTTCATCTTGTGGTACATTGGGACACCAAGGTCCTTTTCTGCAGAGCTGCTTTCCCGGTGGTCAACCTTCAGCATGTACTGGAGCCCAGCATTATACCTCCCCAGTTATAGGACTTTGCGTTTCCTCTTGCTGAGTTTCATGAGGTTCCTCTCCACCCAACTCTCCAGACTGTTGAGGTCCCTCTGAATGGCTGCATGACCATTTGGTGTATCAGCCACTCCTCCCAGTTTTTTATTGTCTGCAAATTTGCTGAGAGTGCACTTTGTCCCAGTGTTCAGGTCATTAATGAAGATGGCAATCTGTATTGGCCACAGTTCGACCCCCAGGGTACACCACTAGTTGCAGGCCTCCAATTGGACTTTGTGCCACGAATCACAACACTCTGGGCTAGTAGTTCAGCCAGTTTTCAATCCACCTCAACCCTTATCTAACCTGTACTTTGTCAACTTGTCTATGAGGATGTTGTGGGAGACAATGTCAAAGGTCAAAGTAAAGCCAAAGTAAACAGTATCCACTGCTTTGCCCCATCTGCTAAGATAGTTGCCTTGTAGAATGCTATCAGGTTGGCTGAGCATGATTTCATGTATTTGGAAATGGTTTCCAGGTTTAGTTGCTCCATCACCTTCCCAGGGATTGAGGTGAGGCTGATCAGCCTGTAGTTCCCTGATTTTTTATTTCTTCTAGTTCTCAGGAATCTCTCCCATCTGCCAGCTACATCAGCACTCATGGGTGTATCCTGTGAGGCCCAATGGATTTATGCATGTCTGGTTTGTTAAAGTGCTCGCTAAGCTGGTCCTTCCCTACTAAGAGTGAGTTTTCTTTGCTCCAGACTTTCCTTCTGGTGTCAGGGGCCTGGGATTTCTGAAGGCTGGTCTTGCTAGTAAAGACTGAAGCAAAGAAAACATTGAGTACCTCAGCATTTTCTGTGTAATTTGTCATCAAGTTCCCCTGTCTCATTCAGCAGCAGGCCCATATTTTCCTTAGTCTTCCTTTTACTGTTTATGTACTTGTAGATAATTTCTTGTTGCCCTTCACACCCCTTAACAGACTCAATTCCAGGTTGGCCTTGACTTTTCTAACCCTGCCCCTGCAAGATCAAAAAGTACCTTCACACTGCTAGGCCATTTGCTCCTGCTTCCACCTCCTGTACACTTCCTTTTCATGTCTGATTTCAGATAGCAGCTACTTGCTCATCCATGCAGATCTCCTGCTATCTTTGCTTGTATTTTTCCCTCCACTGCTTTCCTGTCATTCAGAAAGAAGGTTGGGGCAGGCCAAGCCATGGTGATACGAGGAAAGATGAACAAGTGACACTTTTTGAAGTGATTGCACAAGAGCATGAATTTTAAGAATACCAGGGACCCTTGAGGATTAATCCTCTAAGCTTTGCCCATGGATAGAAGATGGGCCCAAAAAGTACAGTAGAGGTCTTTACACATACACTTTGCAGCATATCACAAAAGGGAATCTGGTTCTCCTGTCAGAACAACAGGCTGCACTGACTCAAGTTGACTAAGCTGATTCGTCATGGAGTGATGGGACTCACTATTTTCTATAAATGGGTCTTTGTTCCCTTTATCCCACCCACTCAAAGCACACTGAAATCACTTCCTGTTAATGCTAAAAATTACAAGGGGATCTTCGCTGCAAAAAAGAGATGAACTCTTTTTTTGAGGGTTTTTTTGTAGAGTCTGTTACCAAGCCCATGAGTAAGTAAATAACATTAAATGGAAGTTACTCACAGGCTATTGACTGTTTAGGTCGTAAGGGAAGCAAAAAATAAACTGAGACAATTTGCTTTGCTGAACTATGTGGTTATCAAAGACCCATGAAATAGTAGAAAGGGGAATAAAAGGAGAGGAAGGAAGCTGATGAAAGTCAGTGAGTGTGCTGGAGGTTGCAGCTGGCAAGCGAAGCCACCTCTGAGAGCTGCTGTCATGGGTGGAGGAGTTGGCAGAGGGCCAAGGGCTGTTTGTGCGGTTTGATCCAAAGTGCAAAATGAAGTCAAAAGGGTTTCTTTTGATTTACTTGCATCCTCCTGGTCCTCTGGGTATCTTGTTGAGAGTTTTCTCTACTGGCAGTCAAAATCACAAGCCCTGGCTCCTAATTTTCAACTCACCCTCACTCTTTGCTTTCCCTGTTCTTGCATGAAGTTGCAGTATTAGAATGGATCATGTTTTCTCAGGCCAAACATGCCAACGCTGCACTGTGTGTGAGCCCTTAAGAGGGGGCACACTGTGACAATGCTCCATCCTTTACCTCATGGGAGCAATGACCCAGAGGATGTGGGCAAGTTAATCAATTACACTCCTGCAGGCAGGCAGAAAAAGACAAGGGGGAGAACAGATCCCGTGGCTCACAGGTGGCTTTCCAGTTCATGGACTGGGATCATCCATATTTGAAAAAATCAAACCAGGTAATCAGAGCTGGCTTCCAGAAAGCACAACCTAAGGCAGGTGGTTGGGCCAGTGTCTGCCTGCATGGGGAGGAGGTGGGAGGTGCCCATGCCCTACATTCCTCAAGTCCCAAATCTGATGTTTCTCTCAGCAGCAGCAAAAATACCTTGACAGTGCATCAGCTTCATACAAAGCAATTTGTTTCACAACAGTCATTGTTGTTTTTTATTCCCCAGGACCTCAGTCCCAGGTTTGGTTTCTAAAGTAGTAAAAGGAGTAATTTTGTTGACTTCAAGAGGCCCTCAGTATCTTAAAAGGAAGTAGAGACTGGTGGGAGGGGCAATTACTTGGGTTACCAAAATACCTGGTAGGAGGAAATTGTGAGTGAAAATGCACCATTGTCACTTGGGAATTAGACCTTGGTTTAGATGTAGTGTCTCAAAATCAGAATAATTGTAAGCCAGAAGGTATTTTATACCTTTTCTTTGCATGTTGTCTCCCCACACCCCTGTCCCCCAAAGAATGAACTGTCATAGGTCTGTGGTCCAGTGTGTTTTGCCTGTATAAGAAGCAGACAGAGACAAATTCAGCTCCATCACACTCATGACATATTCTGGAAGGAAAATGCATTTTTAACTCAAATGGTGACATGTAGGAGTTGCCATGTCCTGGGGAACCAGTGAATTTTGAATCTCTGCCTTCATTTGTTTATCTCACTGGCTTCTGAAATGCTGACTGTGGAAACCGTGAGCGATTTCAGCTTTCCCTTTACTATCACCTACAACCTAGTTTAGTATTTCAGTTCTGTGGTGCTTGTTATTTTAGTTCCAGGAATAAATACCTCCCTGGAGGAACTTGATCACAGCAGGAACTAGATGGGTAACAGAGTACTGTATATGTGTCAGACAGGCATGCTGGGGTTTCCAAGAGTCACTGAGATATAGGTCTTCCTGGGACATGCAAGGGATAAGCCAGTGAAAGTAGCCAACCCAAGAAAAGTGAATAGCTAGATCAACACTAGTATCACATCACCCGGCTGGAGACTTTGATGATGTGACATAAGCGATAAGGATCTCATCTGACAAACAGCACTGTTGGGTTAAAGGACAGTGAACATGTTAGGGAAGGCTCCAAGAGGAATGAAAATAAGACTAAACAAAAACCATGGTAGCACTTCTGGGTATATTCCCAGTTGTGATCCAGCTCCTTACTTAGTACCATGTGCGGCAGACAAACTTCTACTCTCCTTACTAGAGAAACTGGAGGCAAAAAGTAGTCTAGAGGATGAGGTGTCCAGAAGGCAGTATGGTGAGTGTGCCCAGGCTGCTTTGCATGCATCATGACTGAGTCATTCATCTACCCAAGCATGCCCCTGCATGAGAAAAAGGTTCCTGTACTTTTTCTGATGCAAGCACAGAAAAAAATTGAGACCAGCTAGGCAACAGAGATGGGAATTGAGGTCTAGCATTTATATTTTTACCTATTCATTTCATGGAGCAGCTTATTTTGTGTGATGCTTAATGAAGGGAGAGTGGATTTGAAGGGACTCAGTGTGCTTGCCTGTTTCACATCTCCCTATAAAAGTAAACTGTAAACCTTTACCAGGACATGAAGGGAGCAGCCAGAAGGCCCAGAGAAGAGAGCACTTTGTCACTCAGGGCTGTCTTCCTGAGCTCTTGTCAGACAAGGGCAGCAGGCTAGGGCCACACTGACTTGTCCATTCACATTAGGACTGTCCTTGTGAAGTGTGTCTCTCAGTCGCCCCCATGCTTTTGTTCACACAGTGGAGCACTGGGTTCCTCTTGGGTGAGCCTAGACCAGAAGATGTGCTCCTGGAGGGCATCTAGCATACTCTGACTGCTAACAGGCATTCAGCCCATGGGGCTGGATTGGTCCTAGTCTAGGGAAGACTCCCCGCTGTCCCCATGCACACAGTGTGGCTCTCGAGTCCTCAGCACCAACAGCTTTACCCCACTGTTTCATCATTCCTACTTGCTGCACTACTATGTGGATGCAGTCTAAGCCCAGTTTACTGCAGACCTACAGATAATAGGTCTCTTTAGACACGGTATTTGTGATTATTATAAGATTTTAAGTTCTGCTGTTTCTAAAATATGTTTCATCTCAGGTTCACTTTCTAGGTATCTTCATCCATGATAGGATGTGGGCACAGCTATGCACAGCTACCTGGTCCTCATTTGGATCAGGGCTACGGTCACATCTGCTTGATACAGCTGTGAAAAGATAAAACAAAGTGCTGACAAGAGAGATTCTCATATTCTGAGAAATTAATTTTTTTTTTAACATAGTATGGAGAAGGTGTGCATTCTGAATTCCTGCACTTCTGATTTGTTTATAGCTAGAGATATGTCAATTTTTTTTTTTTCCTGTAGTCATTTCCTCCGGTTCCCTCCAGCCTCTGGTATAAAGTGATCAAATAGTAAAGTCCAGAGATTACGATGACTCATCTCTTCACAGGCTGTTGTGTCATTCCAACCATGAGACTCATCTTTCAAGTGTGTTCAGTGATTTTTGTACTGGGCAACCTGGTGGCTTCTCAGTCACAATCTCCTGGTAAGTTCAAATCCCCAGATATTTAAGAAATTGATATATTAGTTAGCAATATTTCTGTGCGTACTTTACCTCATGTATTACAGTATTCAGTATTTTTTTTGGTGAAAAGAATCAACCAAACAGAAATTGATACCCAGCAGAGATGAAAGTGGTTTCATAAAAAACCCCCGATAATAATGATGTTGATAATAACAGATTTCTATGAAAGTTTTCTAATTAAAAATCAAAGCAGAACTTGCTAAGCTTGTGTCTGTTCTTTAAGCAGGACTACTTATTGTCTAACGCATAGGTTATAAGAGAGTAGACTGCATCCAAGAAAGACTAGCTTTCACATTGAACAAAGACGGATAAAACAGATTCCAGGTAAGACTTCAGTGCTTAGTATTTTGGAAGAATGAACATGTTGGGAAGATATCCAGCAATACCTTGTGCCTGAGAAAGCATTAAGGTAAAAATACTATTAAACGGCAAAATTAATAAAGACATTAAAGACTGGTGATTTGGCTAGCTAAATATAAGAACATCTCTATTTCATGTGTTTGTCTGCAATGCCATTACTTATAGCTTTCCAAAAATAAATGGATTATTACAGAAATCAAGCATAATGCCCAACATATAGACCGATAATCTAATCTTCACTCTTGTTAATTTATTACAAGTTCCCTGCAATTTTTTTTATATGGAGAAAGAAATACTTTAAAATTATGCTCTCATCTTACCAACCTGTAAATCAGCTCTCTGTTCTGCTATACTTAAGGTAAGTACCATTTTCAGCAATGCATCACCACCTGATTCTCTGGTGTTAATTGCTCCTGTGAGTCACTGGCTGTCCTGTGAGGGGACATAACTCTTCCCCGTGCTGAGATAGCAACCACCTGTATGCTGTACTGATGGCATGACTGTGGAACAAAAGTTGAAAATTACCATTGTGGTGCTTATTTGATGCGAAGTGTTACGATGCCTAGCAATGGTTGGCGATCTTCTGAAAAAAACCCACTCATTTTGATGGTTTGTAAGAATTATGCTGTAAGGATTATGCCTTGTCTCAAAATGTCTATAAAAAACCCCTCTCTCTTGCTGTCTTGTTCCTTTTCTTGAAAAGAGGTTTTCTATTCAGTCTCTGTCTTGTGCATTCAATTCAGCAGTCTTGTGTGCAAGGAGTTGCACTTTCGCCTACATGTGTTCCTCTTAATGAAATGAAACTGTTCTCATAGATCAATAGTATTCAGGGTAGTTAAAGACTGTAGGCTCAGATCTGGGTCTTGCTCTCCAGTAGTTTCTATACAGTGTGCTGCAATGTGTGGAAGTTCAATATGTGGTTACTTATCAGGTTTCATCAGTGTCAGGAAATCAAAAGTGGTTCTTCTTTGTTATGTTTCAATGAGGTTGCAAGTGTTCCAGTACATGCATGTTCCATTCTGTTATCTTTGCAGATTGACATTCTGACTCTCCTTTTTCTCTTTTTTGATCTGTTCCATGACATTCAGCCTTTTTACAATGTTCCCCTTCATTATTATTTTTTTCTCAGTAATAAACAGAACAGTGGCTTGGAGGTGGAATGTGCTTGCTCATATTCTTGTTCATGGTTGCATCTGCATAATTTATTGCTCAAGGAAATTTCTTTTTTTTTTCCCTGTAAATGTACTTTCTCCACACACCATAGTGGCATTTGCCATGCTTCTCTGTCCTGAGAAGGGCTAGGTGCCCAGCAGTGCCCGTGAGGTTAAAGTCTTGTGTGGAGCCCTGTCGGTCCCTATCTGGTTTTACTGAAGATGCAGACTTGTTTAATTCTCTCTGAAACTTATGCTCCAGGGTACTGGTATGTGTCCTGCAGCACTGCAACATACTGCATACCTAGCTAGACCCGCAGGTCATCCTCAGACAGAAAGTTCCCACCATCCCACTTTAGCACAGGGACTGCCTGTTCATAGTATTTTTGACCTTTCCATCTATCCATTATCATAATACAAAGAATAACGATAAATGTGTTACTTTGGTCTATTGTGTGCCTCTAGGGTCATGAATAGAAGAATGCTTTAAATAATTACAATTACTGTGGAAGAGCTGGCACATTAGCTGAGAAAGGATCCATGGCGTTACATGTGGATTCATAAAAATTTTATCATAAAGAAAGGAGGAGAAATGGTCCCCTCTATTCTCTTTCTCTCTATCTCTTTCCACTAACAAAAGATATGAATGATTCTGCCTTCAGAAGTATAGGTGTTTAGGTGTTTCAAAAAGAAAAAAAAAAAAGGAAACTAAACACCTTTTCAGTTAAAGGCAAAGGGAAGATCACTAGAAGGAAATACCATATTTCAGATAACTTGTACATATCCTCAGAGGATTTGATGTAAATTTAATCCAAACTTTAAAAATGTCACTTAGGCTATGCATGTTTTCATGTTGAAATTTGAATTATGCAACATATACATGCTATAATTTGAAAAGATGCACGCAAATGTTTACTGAACATTTACACAAAATGATACTACATTCAAAAAAGGCTACAAAACTGATTAAATTAGTACAGTAGAAACTTGGCCTGTCTAGAGCTGTGGAAACACAGTCTTTAATAGTAAAAGATTGGTAAGGCCTTTTCTGTCCTACAGAGAGAGATAATTACGTTAAGACTGATTTCTTATGAAGTTCTTAAAAACTAGAGCACAGGAAAGAATATGTATATATCACCTGATAGTTTATTGCAATTTCTGTTCCGTTTCTATTAAATTTTTCTATTTATTGTTAAAGTATTTAATAATGTATTACCTTCCATTTTAGTACATAAATAACTGCAGTTGCTGGAGTTAATATTTAAATCTTAAAATCCCAGAGTTTCAATTCATAATATGTAGGGTTTTTTCAGAAAAAGGTTCTGATCCTAGAAAGATTTATATGTGTTAAGTTGATGTGCTCCGAGTAATCCTGCTGAAGTCAAGTGGACTACTCAGAGTCTGCAAAGTTAAGTCCATCAATAAAACACTGCAGGAGTGGAGCCAAACTGATACTTTTCTCTATCATCCAAAAAAATATGCATTGCCAAACCCAGGATTTAGTGTGCATCTCTTAACTGCAGCCTCTAATAAGTAGTATAGAACTATCATAACTGAAAAATAGAGACTAATGAGTGTTGTCCAAGGTTCAGAACGAATTGGTGACTTTTGTTGCCTTCCAACAGGCCAGTCAGATCAGACCCTCAGGTTTTACTTAGCGTCCACTCTTTAGTGTGTGGAAATCCTCTGTGGTCCCTCTGGTTTCCTTATTATCCATCTCTGGAGCCAACCATGCCTCGACTAACCTACTGTGAGTTTGAAGAAATCGAACACCCCATTAAAGGAACTTTATGGGAATCAGGGTTTTGATGGTGGTGTCCTTTTTACATTGGAATCGAGAGAAAACGTGGCACCCTGAAAAAGGATTTCAAGAGTTGGCCTGTATGGAGAGGGAAGGGTGGGTTACCACTTTATCAAATTTTATTTCTCTGCTGGCAGTTTCAGGGTTGAGAGATACATAATCACAGGTTCAAGAAGCTTCCCAAGAACACAACACCTATTTGAGAGGCAAATTCAATCTAAATATTGGCACCATAGTTTTTCTGAGGTGTATACAAAAAATTTAAATGAGTAAATTCTCTGTGTTCTCTCTCNAATAATAATAAGAAGAAGAAGAAGAAGAAGAAGAAGAAGAAGAAGAAGTTCTTTATACTGCTCAGTAATAGAAAAATCATTCAGAAAGACTAAGCGGTACAATATTATTTTACCACTCTGAACTTGGAGGGATAAAACTCATAGTATTGCAGTGTTTTCCTCTTGGAAGTATGCAAAACAAGCTTTTCCTCTCCTTTCTTCTCTTCTTTTAATGGTGTTGCCTATGTATGTTATAAACTCCCATTTTCATCTTCCTCCCCTTTTTCTATACCTGTACAGCCCTTGTGACCAAATTGACTGAACACCTCAGAGTGATTAGAGCCATTTTTCATAGCAAATCCTACAAGATCCCCTAAAGTCTTTACCAATCATTTGACATCTGGAAGCACCTACTTTACTGGTGAAAAATTACCTCTTTCCTTTACAGTTCCCTTCAGACTTCAGATACTGGCAGCTCTACAGTACTGAGCTACTTGAGACCAGTCTCATACATAAACCCAACCTGCACCATTTGCTTAACAGTAGAAATCAAGGCAAGCAGATCTTTCACACCCTGGCCCAACTGCTGCAACCTCACATCTGGAGAGCAATGGAATAAACGCTGGGTGTTGACTCCACCCTCCAAATAATGGAAAAATCACTGTTGTGTTTTTCAGCGGGGCTGCCCTGGTGCCCACGTCCAAGTGAGGGTTTCAAGCTGGCACCTTTTGTCTGGTAAGGGTCCTTGCACAGCCTGGATTAGTTGGCTGTGCCCAAGATAGGACTCTCAGAAATCAACTCTTTGTTATGTCCTACTGGTGAGATTGCATGCCTCTCTGCTTAGCGCATAGCCTATTTGAAATCTTTTTGTCAAGCGCAGGAAGATGTGCGTGCATAGCTCTTTGCAGAGATGTTAAGCCACCTTCTGAGATTAAACTGAAGAATTTTGTTCATGTTTGACTTAAAATTTGATTCAAAATCATGCCCTACAAACAACATTTTGCCATCTGTCATTGTGCCAAACTATTGTGCACATAGAAACAGCATCGTAAATTGATTGTGAAATAAACTGTGCTTGAAAATAGGACCACGAATCCACTGTTAGGCACTTTGCCATCATATTTCTTAGCAGCTTTAGTTAAAGATAAGATCATCTCTTAGACCTACTGAGGGCACTTACAAAGGGCTTGAGGAGACAGGAAACAAGGCATAGGTAGTCTCGTGTAACAGAAGTTGAACTGGCTGGATAAATTCCATTTTATGATAGGTTTTGAGATTTTGAAGTTCTGTTTTTGCTTCAGCTTGTAATAGTACTGACTTCTCTATTCTTCAGAAAAAGACATGAGATTTTTCAGTTTGAGAAAACAATACAGAACAAGCCTACAGGCATTAGTTAGGAGATGGAGGAATTAGTTTCAAGTCTTTCTCTTGAGTAAGAGCAGAATATTTTTTACCAGAGCTCCATGAATAACATAGCAGAGAATCACATGCAGCTACATCTACCCAGTGTCTCTTGGATTTCTGTCATAACTGTCTCTTGAATGATTTTGACAAAAGAACATGTTACAACACAATTACACCTATATAAAAATGTTTTGACTAACTCGTAATTACAGAAGTCATGGAACACCTAAACGCAGAGATATAGCCATGAAAATAGGCAAAACGGTTACTTGAACTGACATGCCTTTCTCATATTCTTAGTGTAGATTACAGAGCAAAAGATAGCAACCTTGAGTGTAGTTAGGCCTGATTCCCATGAACATTCAGGGTCCCTGTGTATGATAAAAAGCTCATAAGAAATGTTTTTAAATTTTTCTACTTTAAACCCCTTCAAACATCCTGAGTGGCATAAAGTGTAGAAAGCAATCAAAGCTAAAATCCTCCATTCTCCTGCTAGGCAGGAATATTCCAGCAAAAGTTTTCAGTGGTAGACACTTCATATCTGGGGATAGCAGTCTGCAAATTTTACCTGCAAGTGGTTTCTTGCTGACATTCAAGATACATTTTCTTCCTCTTTGTTCATTCAAGTAAATATAATTTCTCATCTTACAGAATGTAAAATAAATAATTTGTTCTTCTCCTTGACATAGAATAGATTTCTAATCCTTCTGCCATCTTAATTTCTCCATTTTTCAATGGCAGATTTATCTTCGCTGTCTGATTGTGAAATCTTGATGGACACAGAATTAAAAAAACTGTGTCCCTAGCAAGAGCTATAACAAGGAGAAGGTCAGGAGAGGAAATAATACCTGTGTGCAGTCAGAGGACATTAAATGATCTTGCATGTCTGTAAGGTAGAATTGGCCAGAACCACATAGATTAAATATGCAGTACAGCTACTTGTGCTGATCTGCTCTGGGTTCCCCTGGGTCTTGACCTGGTCTCGACCTGTGGTGTTAGTCCCTTGTTTCTTACAGTAAATATTTGACAGTTTACACACAGGCTTCTTGTGGCATTAGTTCCCAAATAGTTTTCCTTAGCAAGAAAACCTTAGCAGGTGGGGAAAGCTGGCCTCAAGGTATAGGCCCTATGCATTGCATACGTGTGAACCAGTCTATACCTTTTGGCCCAGGGACCATGGGGTGCTCTCTGGTGTTACTGTACAAGCTTTCATTTGGCTATTTTGAAATTTGAAGTTCAACCTCTCTAGGTTATTTTACTCTGTTTCCTTGCATTTTAGATATTCTGATGTCTTCTTATTTTATGATCATCTGAGTCTATTGCATACATATCTTTGAAATACTAATTGCCTACCAATTTCAAGGGGCAATTTTCATACTCACTGCTGAAATCATATTCTCTGTCAATGTCCTGAGCAGGCTGGAAAGAAGCCATCAACACCACAATAATCAATTTCAATAATGAGAAGATGCAGATCACATGGGCAGCAAGAGAATTATTTCCTGGCGAGAATGTGTCATTTTCTTATACGTGAGTATTGACAATGCCTTGTCTTCTTAAAGGATTTACTCTAGGAGTCTGAAATATCTAAGTCCATTTGAGTCCTCTGCGAACTCTACTTGAAAATGCTTTTAACATTTCTTAATCATCCAGCATGAAACCTGTTTATATTCACAACCTGCTACAGAAGTGTACAAATCAATAAGCCCGCTGAATAGTCAGTCACAACGGACATGTGAAAGATTTGTCCCTTTTCTGTCATTGTGCTAAATGCTAGTGCTAATTACACTATTGAAAGTGTTTTTTCCACATATATGTTTATATTTTCCTTATTAACTGTCATCATTCTTTACTAACAGAAATTTAATGTTTTGGTTAAAGACAGTCATAGCACTTGATCTTCCCTTTTCTTTCTGGGTGGCATATGTGAAAGAACTTTTAGCAGTATAATCTTGGAAACAGGTTCATGAAAACATCTGTTTGAGCAAGTCATTCTCTTATTATAAAACAATAAGAACATGACGGAAACCTGATAATTACAGGCAGCATCAGAACCCAGGGCTGGAAATTCAATGAGGTTTGAGTAACGAATTCCCTCACTCCACTGTGAAATTTGCTGCTTCAAGAAATTCCATACACAGACTTGCCTTGGTAGGAGCANAAAAAAAAAAAAAAAGAAAGAAAGGAAAAAGAAAGAACAGTAACAAAAAGGAATTAACTTGTGTTAACTGGTAAGAGTGTTCCATTCACCAATATTACTTCATTTATAGATTTGATGGAGGCAAGCACAAAGTTTGGAAGCCATGTCCCACCTATTTATTGGACCAAGATTATAATTCTGGATGTCTTTTTAAGACAGAGGGACCCACCCTTGCCATCTCTATCAGGAACAGCAATGGAAGTGAAGAGCTTTTTTCTAAAATACTAAAATCTGATTTTTATAGTAAGTATGTAAAATCACAACTACTTTGGTAGTCCTAGTGTCTTCACTGATTCTATAGTTGTCCTTAGTTTGAGAAGAAATGAGTTATATTGGTATATAAAATGTTATTACTGTGTGTGCCAAACCCAAATTGTAGTTATTTCATGTTGATTGTCATCCCTTGCTGTCATCAGTAGTTACACAGGCCTGTGTGCAGCTGCAGCTAAGTGAGATTACAAAGGGCAGTCAGATTTGTCCCAAAACACAGTTTCAAAATCAGAATGAAAATACTAAAATATATGGGTGTGCTTAGTCTAGTGCAGGCCTGCTCAGTATTCATATAAGGACAATGACTAAAAGTTGTTAGTTTCCTCTCTTAGTGCTGGCTGTGTGATCTTTCTCATATTTTCAACCTTCTGTTCTTTTGCCATCTTCCATGGAATGCGAGGCAGCAAACTACTTCTTATCAAAGAGGCTGTCATAAAACCATCATCAGATGTGAATAGAAATTAGTTGCGTGGCTCTGGTACAGTCTGACAGCGTAAAAGAGACATCTTCCTACTAGTAGAGAGATGATGTTCCTGTTTTCATTAAATCCCTCCTGCCCGCAAATGCATATTTCACACCTAGTGTAAGATTAGTTTATAAAAATCTTCTGAAATTTCACATAGTTACAGCAGTTAAAGTGGAGGGATTTTCTCTGATAAAAATCATGCAGAAAATATACAATGCAGAATTATCTGAAAAAAATACAGTGAGGGGTAGATTCAGTTTTGCACAGGTAGGCACCCAGTGCTTTTTGCAGATGCCCCACCATTTCCCACATAGCCTCCAGCAGCTGCACAAGTGTGTCTTGTAGATTTTATGGTACTGAATTTGTCAGTCCCTTTCCAACAAAGAAGCCTCTTTCTTTTTCTGGATTGCAGGGAGTAGGAGGACACTAGAGTCCTTCCTTAAATACTCGCAATAGGTTCCTGACATGAGATAGTATCTACCTTTGAATGTGGCACCTCAAATGGTGAGCAGTGTTGTAGTGTCAAGATCCACTTTGATGTTTAATAGGGAGGTCAGCTACAAAAGTGCGTCCTCTAAGAAGAAAGCCCACCTTTCAGAGAAACATTGAGACAAGGAAGGAATAACAATAATTTTAACTGCAAAATACTGCTTTTTAAGAGACTATAGCATAATTTATTTGTCTTCTTCTTAGTAAAGCCCAATAGACCAGAAAATGTGACCTTCTTCTGGAAAGCGGACACCGTTACTGTAAGCTGTAATAAACCAGAGCGAGCTCTGACGTGCTTGAGACTTGAGCTTCAATACAAAAGCAAGTTTGACAAAGAGTGGCAAGTGAGTTGGACATGACATTTTTAATTAACATTGGAAGGACCTGGAATTAACAGCTCCATAGAATGTAAAATAGAGTTGTTTTCAAATTTTTCTCCCATCCATGTTTTCAGATATACGTGGTAGCAGAAAACAGATTTTTAGGATCCTGGATCCCTGCCATGCCAGAAATCATTTACTTTTTGATTTATATCTAGTTGCCACGCAAAGAGCTGAGGACAACCTAAGGGGAAGGTCATGCATTCAGAATAGAATAGTTTTGGAAGCTAAAAGCAGAAAGCAGAGTAGAGAAAAGAAGAGAGAAAAAGGGAGAAAAAAAACATGAAATAGAATGAAAGAAAAGAGATGATAAAGGATTTTTATTTATTTTAAAGTTAGCTGTTAAGTACTTCTAAATATTTCATTGACTTAAACCTTTCCAGTCTCAAAAATAATTTGTAAATATTTGTTGATCGAAGTGTCTTTGCACGTTGTAAATATGCAACTGTAACATACTGCACTATGTAATGATTGTTATCACCTTCAACTCAGTATCAGGCAATGAGGAATAGATATGAATAGTGAATAGTCAGTCAAGAAACAGAAGTCCTTGAAACTCAGAGAAGTTAAAATTCAGTTCTGAGGTTTTGGGTTGGCCTACCCCTTGTCCTAGTTCTGACCGTGACTGAATGTAGCATTAAGAAGCACTGTCTTGAAAAACAAAATTAACAATGATACGCCTTCCTTCTCAGTCCAGAACTTCTAAGTGTTGCAGTGTTGGAGAGCAAGGCTTTGATCCAAGGAAATGCTATTCTTTCCGGGTCAGACTGAAGAGGCTAGTACCCTACTGCAACGTAGTTAATTACAGCAGTGACTGGGAAGCAGAAACATTTTGGAGGAATGGCACATTATTAGGTAATAGCTGTGCTACATTCATATATTGGCTAAGTACAAATGGGGAAGGGATGACTGCAAAAGAGGCTGGGATCATGCAGCAAATTAATGCTGCACTGTTGTGCTCCATATTCTGTTATCAAAGAAAGTTCATGTGGATATCTAATTGCCCATGTGTAACTCCTGTCTACTTTGTTCCTACTTTGTACCGATTTATGCAATAATCAGCAAAGTTAAGAGTGTCCTTATTATTTGTGTTACAATAGTGTCTAGGGTCCACCAATGACAACGATGTGATGCATGGGGTGGGGGCATGGGGGTGTCCACATATGATATGTGGACATCAAACCTGAACCCTAAGAAAATCCTTGATGCCTCATTTTTGAAGGCAGTTTGTTCTGAAAGTACATCCAGTTGAACTACAGGACCAGAGGTCATAGCAGTCTGAGGCTCATATGTGCTGGATTGATCAAAACAGGGAGGATGGGGGAAAAGAGATGAAAGGGAAGCAAAGGCAGTATCAGCACTAATTTCCCACCAGACAGACATATGTAACTAAGTGTGATTGACTTCAGCCAGATCTTTGATGGAAATGGCATTTCTGCTGGTTATCAAAAACAAAAACCAGATTTGCTGTAGTAAAGACTGAACACCATCCCAACATGTTTGTATCACATTAGCTAAGCACAAAATGCCACCCACTAGGCTTTATCAGAACTATGAGACATGTAGATGTCCAGTGTACCCAGACCTGGGTTCTCTAAAATGCAATGAGTTATTGGCTCACCCGAAGAAAATCTGTATACACAAAGCTGGGATGAAATCCTGGAGCATAGGTATGTGTAGCCTGTGCACTAGTAGTTGCCACGGTGCTGACCTCCAGGGAAGCCTCCTCCACCATGCAAATTGTGAACCTGCAAGCACGTCCTCAGGTGTGGCTGGCAAATGGCCTTAAGAAAACACAGAGGACAACGTCTCCCTGTGCACCTCTGAGAAGTGAAGGCGTAACAGCCCTGCACGGACCATTTGACCAGAGGCTGCCAGCAGGTAACTGCAAGGACGGAAAGCACAGAAGAGACAGACTAATGGTTCAATCACTCTGGGTGCCCCTGGATCAGAAGTGATATTTGCACAGCCCCTTCACCGGGGCAAGCACTTCACTTCAGGACTTTAATGAGTTGTTATTGACTTCAGATCTAACATCAGAGGAAGCCATGAACAAAGCTGTGCTCAAGAATTTTCATAGACTCTGAATACCGTACTTGGGGATCACAGTTTTTTCTTGTGGCTTTCTGGCAAGCTGAACAAAGCAGGCAGGTGGAACAGGCTGGACAGGCTGTATGAATAATCATTTAGTTTTTATAGTATTTATGTGGAGAGCAGAAGGTCAGTAGTAGGAGGTAGAGTTTTGAGATGGCATTACAGAAGCTGCAGGAAAAACACAGAATGCTGAAAAGTGCACAAATGCATTAGTTTTATATACCTGTGTGTTAGATTATATCCTGCCACTAGTTACTTTCTGGGTATCAACACTTGTGGTTTGCTGGCTTTTTGTTTGCTGGGATGGGGGAGATGTTTGTTTGTTTGTTTTATCTTGGGAAATAAGACATTTAGGCAACATGTAAAATTGCACCAATAGCTTTGGTGATTGTAAGTAGGTGCACGTAATATAGATCTGAGCACGAAGCTGCTGTATCACTGTCAATGTAATGTGATACTCGATTCATTCATAACACCTCTACTCTTTGCCTGTAAGCCCACTCCTTTGTCCTGTATCAGGTCAATTTAGATAAATAAAAGCACAATTTTCTTTTGTTGCAAGGTTTGGGGAAGGATGGCTTTTCTTTTCAGTTTCAATTGAACAATTGAACTTGTCTTATTTGTTTTTAAAAACGTTATGTTTTGGTTTGTGTTTTTTTGGTAAGAAAATCAATGTTCTAGCACGATCAGGGATATTTACTGTTAAAGGAAAAAATATTTTTTTCACATACTTTTTTTGTGATTATTCCTAGATTCGTGTGATGATGATATAAAATCTCAGTCAAACACAGTAATTGTTTTAAGTTGTTTGCTGGCAGTACTTCTAATGATGCTTACCCTCTTGATTCTTCTGTGTAAATGGCAGAGGTAAATATAATTTTATTGGTGACTACTAAATAACCATGTCATGAAAACAGAGCTGTCACTCAGGACCAAGTCTCTTAGCACTCAAAATTCTTACCTGATAAATGAAGTCATCATGAAGATGTAGAAGTTAGTAGCTTAATTACTATTTGAGGGATAATGCATCTTGGCCTTCCAAACACCAAGGCTTTTAATTTTCACAACCAGAACAATTCTGGCAAAAGACAATGTTTCAGGATAAAATTCTGTCTCTTGCACTTAATTTATTCTCTTTTCCAGTTAAATCCTGGGAAACCAATTATTTTGGTCATTTCTTCTGAACTGACATTCTTTTGTGCAACTTTCATCAGACTCTGTTTGCAGTAGGCTGAATTAAGCTTGAGTGCATTCAACTTTAATAAGACTGTATCAATATTTGGATTTGCAGTTGAAGGACAGTTCATGTTTAGAATCTGCAATTTAAAAAACCACAAATGACCAACAAACAAACAAAACCTGAAAAGGCCCCAAATTTTGGCTTTTTTCACAGAAAAAAAAAAGCCAAAAATGCAGTATTTTCAGAGCTGAAAGTATATGTGATTCTGATAACCATTTTAAATCACAAACTGAGGTTTTTTTCCTATACTTCTATATTTCAAGTTTATATTTGTGTTCACTAAGTCAGCCAATACAGCTGATTTCTGCACCACCTGTCTAGGGGAATGTGGCCAGGGAATGTAAAGCTCTGACTACTGCATGGAGCTGAAGGGCACTTGATGACTATCTGGAAGTTTGTATAGAGTCCAGATTTTACTGGGATGGGGTTAGTTGAAAGTCCAGAAGAAAAATCACTCTTAGCTTGATGATATTGTCGTACTGTTATAACTGCTTTTTGACTTTAGAACGCATTTAAAAGAAATCAAGCCTGGAGTACTGTAATGTAAAAATGTATTTTTGGCTGCAGAACAGTGCTGAAGTAGATTTTTGTATGAATGACTACACTGCAACAAAACACTGATTTGTATTTTTGTTTCCTCTTTGCAGGCTTCAGAAGTCAGTCATGCCTGCTATCCCAGATCCAAAATACATATTTGCTGATCTCTTCAATGAGCATAATGGAAACTTCCAGGTAACCATTCCCTTCCTAGCAAGGCTGTAAACTCTGCAGTGTATAGAATAATTTGAAGATAGCTACTGATACTTAGTCTGCACAGACATTACCACAAGCACTTTCTGATCCAAGAGAAAAGCTCTTACCCTCGTGCAACATTGCCAAGAGGATCCACAGAGTAAATACCAGAGCTCATACAATCAGTGTAGTGCTGCTTTCGCACTGTGAAAAGACACTTGCTATAGAAAGTTGTTGGAGAAGAATTTAAGGGTGTCCAGGGGCACGATATCCAGTGAGATGCCATTGTGGTGTTTCATCCATTCCTGCCCGCGATAGCTCAGGGAGCTTGCTTTAACCTGATTTTGCCCTTTGTGTTTGTGAAGTGCTGTGAGAGTTAGTGCTGAGCCAGTGATGGCACTCATGCCTCTGGAGGCGTCAGTCACAGTGGGAAGCAGCCTCTCAGCCACAGAGGGTTATGGTCGCTAAACCTTTAGACATGAAATGGCTGTCAAATGAATAGACCACAGTTTCTGCTTTTGTTTTCTTACTGCTTCTTGAGTCCCTGACGTTGCATATGGGATGTATTTTTCTGTATTAATTGGGCTGTCTTTATCTTAATTACTGCTAAGTTTCCTCTGACTGGAGGCAGGTCAAATATTTGCATTTTCAAACCCAATGACAATATCAAAGAGCAGTAATAATGTTTCAGTGGCAAACTGAAAACTTTCTGTATATGAAATAACTTTAAACTGAGACTGAAGAAGAAAGATAGAAATGCAAATTAATACTGAAGCTTTAATAAGGAAATGCTGTGTTGCCTAAATCTCCATGTAAACTCAGTCTCAATTTAGATTAAGTCAGGGCTTGGGTCAAAGAATGCATGAGTCTATCAAGGAGGGAACACCAGGTATTTTACACATCCAAGGTTTTCTAAAGGCCTTGATTAAATACAAAGATGTGTTTAATGTGGTGTGAATAATAAGTAGGTGTTTGTATGTATTTGTGGAATCCTGTCTGCTTTCCTGCCATGCTACCTTTCTTCTGTCCTGCTATCTTATGTCCTGCTTTTCTATATTGCTTCCTTTTCATCTTCGCCATTGTGGCTTATCCTGGAAAGATGCCATTACTAAAGGAAAATCAGTGTCTGTACAGCCAGGTTTCTTTTGATTGATATCTCAGTCCCTGCCAACATCAACGTTTTCATTTTCCTAGGAATGGATAGACAAAACTCATCATGCAGTGGTGCAAACGAAGCTAGAATATGAAGAGCAAGAGTGCATCATTGAGGCAGAAAGCCAGCAAGAAGATAAGAACAGTGACAAACAGGGGCCTCAGGAAAAAATCTTCACTTTTTCAGGAGCAGCTGAAAATAATGACCCCAAATCAGCTCAGATTGCCTGCCTGATGCCAACATCCAATGCTATACCTTCTTTTGCTGGCTTCCAGATCTTAATGAATGATGACATGTATGTGATGTTATAAAATCTGCATAACGCAGAAGGTGTTAGGAAATTACATAAAAGATCCTGATGGGAAGTGGCTGAATAGAAAAGGTTGTCATGAGTAGATTCACATCAAGACACTAGGCTGTGTTATCTGGTTTCAGATCTGTACTTTCCCAGCACTTATGAACACTTGGGCAGGTCCAGTGTTTGAAGCAAGTTCCTGATAATTTATAGAGTTAGGATTTGTTGTTCTAATTATGGTTTATCTCTAAGACTAAACTGAGCCCCATTTTCCTGCTATGGGCAGGAGAGAACAAGAGCTTCTCAATAATACATGTTCGCAGAGCCGAGACTCAGTCCTTCCGCTTATGGAGTATGTAGAGCAGTCCAAACTACACTGTTATTCTTCCCAAATGAAAAGAGAAAATACAGGAACTTTTCTGCTGATGGTCTTTGTCTCACAAAGACCAGACCATATACTGCTCATATTCACAGTGGTGGGATACTGCTTTGCAAGCCCTCCTTAGACTGGAAGTGCTTGCTTTTGTAAGCTGCTTCTCCTAGCGTGAAACTTTGTGCTTCATGCCATGCATCAAGGGTTTTATAATGAGAAAGAATAAGCCCCGTGTCTAAGAACAGAAGAGTGAGGATGTACAGTACTGAGTCACATTTTATCCTGCAAATAGTGCTGTGTAGGCAGCTTCCTCCAGAGCAGTAGGGCTTCATGGGCCTCCTCCAAGGTCAGGTCCTCAGTATCTTGTAGTCTTTGTATGACTAAGCAACTCCTTCTAGAAAGCTGAGGTTCATTTTGAACAGTGTTTATATTGAACTGTCGCATTTATTTCAAACTGGTTTTTAGTGCAATCAGACGCTATAGACCCAAATTAGGACTTCTTATTCATACTGCATATACCAGCCTCTTGTTCTCAACCTATGTTCTAAAGTTTTCTAAAAATACCATCTCTTAAAATATGTTTAATTTTAAATTTAACATGCAATATACTATGCACTTAGACCTCGGAAAAAAAATCTTGACTGTTCTGAGTTTCCCTGTATCACTTAGGTTACATCTTATTTGAAAGCAAATTTTGTAAAAAGGTTTAAGTACTAAAAGCATCTGTGATATGGGTAAGGTCTTGTAGATATACTGTGATTATATGTTGAATTAGCTCCAGTTATTTACCTGGATATCAGTCAGTCATTAAATGACTATCAGTTGACTAAGCTTTGTGAATTGCATACTTTCACTGACTAATTTATAGTGTAACTTGGAAATTGCACATATCATAAAATTACAGTGATTAGTAAAATATTTTCAATTCAGTGCTCAAAGAACTTCAACTCCAGATCTCTTTTGGAATAGTAAACTGTAATATGGATCATTAGGTCTCAAAGTCTGTTTCTAGGTGACTCAGTTTACTGTACAAGGAAAAATCCAGAAATTTTCTGGCCAATAACTGGGAAACTTAACTGGAAGGATAATTCAGGCACATTACTCAAGTTTTTCTTGACATTACCTCAGATTTGATTGTACACTAACGATTAACATGCTAACAAAGGGTTTCTCATAATCCCCAAAACATTTCTGCCTTTGCCTATCTAAAACAGATGTGTACAAGTTTTTGGGGGCCTTGTTGTACACCCCACATTTCTGGAAATTTTTTTATAAAGGTAGCCATGCAAAGTTTCAATAGCACCATAAGAATGCAATGGATTTTAAAGTAATGCAAGCTGCATATAATCTGATGAGCAGAATCTAGCTCAGCTCAGCTCTTCTCATCTGATATAAATTGGCATTATTGCATGAGAACCAAAGAAGTTACAGCGATTTACAACAGACAATAACCTGTTCCAGTAATCATTCAAACAATGAAGTGGGAAGTAAAGCCCAGAATGTATTGCTTAGTTACTTTGTCTTTGAACCATGCATACATATAGCTGTCTACAGAGCTAGCTAGATAACTTAATTAAACCACTTTCTGTTCAGCAAATACTTTTCTGTCTGAATTCAAAATGTTTTAGTATATTTTCCTGAAATTTTACAGTGGGAAAAAACAAAGAAAAAAGTCATGTTGATGTGTGCTGTTTAAGCAGCGTTCCTGAACTGAAATGTTATAGTCATTTAAGATTTTAGTAAAAACTATAATATCTTCTATTATATTTTATAGAGATAAAGGTTATTTTTGTGTATGCATACAACCATATTCACATTGTATATAACAGACTAGAAATGAAACACATAAAACACCCACATATCTCAAATATTTATTTTAAAAACGTCCCCTTATGAAGAAAATAAAATATAGGGAATTACTGAAATTCAAAACAAAGCATTTTTTTCCCCAAAAACCCTTCCATTCTTGGGAAACGCTAGAAAAGTATCTACAGAATGATGAAGAACACAATTTAAGCAACAAGAAAGGTCCTTCCCAAAATACTGATGATTATTCTATCAAATAACAAGACACATATCAGATTAGAAATGCTCACTGCTTGTAGGTGCCAGGGGCCCTGGGGGAACCCAAGCACGTCCCTGAGCTCTGCTTTCCTGGCACCTGCCGTAGCCCACCCCTGATGAGATGTAGACGCTGGTGGCCCTCAGCCACACCAGGCAATGCTCCCCCAGTAAGAAGACTGGCGCCCATGGCATCCTCTGCCATAGCTCCTGGCATGAAGAGCTGGGAGCCAGCGCTCTGGGGCACGTTGTGGCTTCGGCTGAACCAATGCTCAGTGAAAGATCAATGAGAAGATCAGTCAGAGTATGAGAAGCTGGACACAGATAAAATGTATCTGAGGGGTGGAACAAAATGTCTTTATGAAAATATGATTGTATGCTTTCTACAGAAATCTAAGAGGGTTTGGGTGGATCTGGCACTTCAGAGAGGAATATTAGCAAGACAGATAAGTTTAAGAAAACAGTTTCCTTTCAGTTATGCTGTATAACCAATCACCCTATATTCATATCAGGATTGGTTTCTCCTTTATCACATATTGCCTGAAATAATACCTTTAGCTTATGCAGGCTCTAGACTTGCAAGGGCATTACTTTGGTCCCAAGGCATTCAGCAGAGACAGCTGCTTCCAACAAAACTCTTAATCTTCTAAGACTGTGACAAAATGCTGCGTATTACCTTGCTGTTCAAATAAGAGGCATTTTCTTTACATTATAAAAATGAGGCTTTCTCAAGCGTCTTTGCCTGTTGGCCTAATACTCAATTTGCAGTGCTGGGCAGCTCTGTAGCAAAATTCAAGAGCTTTTGCTGCACATAGTTTACTGAACAGAATAGCAGGTTGGCATGCTGCTTTCAACTACTGTCACAAACAGTGACAAGTTGGAAAGAGAGTAAGGTGAGGCTTCCCTAATCTCCCATCTGCCATTTTCCATAATTTTGTCGTCACTTTTTCTTCTGTTCCCTCTCCTCTCCTCTCCTCTCCTCTCCTCTGTTCCCTTCTCATTTCCCAGATGGTCACACAGCTGTGCAGCCCATCTCTCAGAGCAGGCTTGCAGTGATTCATGCAAGCCTAGCTACAAATGAGCAAATTAAACAGCCAGACAGGAAAAGGCCTGTTCAACTCCCCACAGTGAGAAGAAGGGTACATGGCAACTTTTACATCTTCCTTCTTATTTATTCAAAAGTTGTCATGTTCTTCAAAAGCATGAGCCCCTCAGATGCTACATCTTGTTCCTAATTATAACCCACAGAAAGGGAGAAACTGCATATCATATGGTAGTCCAGACTAATTGAACTGTATTTTCTCAACAGCAGAACAAACAGGCTGGATATTTATTCCTCATGCAATTTCTGTGCTAGCTATACCAGTGCTGAGCCAATTTATGTTGATAGATTGAACAGCTATGCTGTTTGCTTTGCTTTTGATGTCTGATTTTCAGTGAGAGGAAGAATAGGAGGAAATCATATCTTTTTTTAAAACAACTAACAGGACTTATTGAAGCCAGTCTTGCAACTTGTGCTTTCCCCCCGGTTTTGTTGGTTTGGGGTTTTTTTATTACATTAATGTTTTTCAATTTATCCGGAAATATATTTTGCACAATTATCAAATACATAATTTTGAGCAGAAAATGGCTGTTTGTTTTGCAATGAACCTAAAATTTTCTCAGAGTGTACTCACAAAAGCTTTCAAAAACATCCTTGCTTTTTTTTGGTGGCTTACTTTTTTACAGGCACTAAACTCAGCCACGCAAAACATAGTTTATTTTGCTTTTCCCTTTTCCTGAAAATGATCTGAGCTGCAAGGATGAAAATGGAGGGTCACACTCACTGAATGCTTGAAACACTGGACTAGTTACAATCTTTTTTCTTTTGAAAAGCCACGCAGGTCTAAACTTGTCAAAATACCAAGGGCAAACAGCCAGCATTTTCCATGGGAAAAGAAAACATGACCCTAATTGACCTTTTGTCACTGAGTATCTAAGTGGACATCTGTGACTGATGAATCTAGTGGCCAAAAGAGCGGTATTATGCTATAAGTGAAGAAATGCAATAATAACTCATCCTCTCCTGGAGATTTCTCATAACCCTTATGATTTGAGTGCTGGATTAGTGTCACCTGCAGGGCTTGCTCCTGCTCAGTTTCTTGCTGGCAACTGCTGGCACAAGGTTTTGTGGATGGGAAATAGCAGGTGTCCACTCACCCTGGGCAATAACTGGTCCCTGCATGCATCCATGCTTGCCCCATGGCAAGTTTGGAAAGGAGTCCCAAACTTGCAACATGAGAAGCTGCAGCTGTTTGGAGTTCCTCTCTCCTCCTCACATCGGTGTGGCAGGGCCAGGGAAGCAGGTAGAGGCAGAGTGCCGCAGAGGATTCTCTATCATGGTCTGCAGACAAAGGAGCCTGTGTCTCTTTCCTAGTGAAATAACACCATTTCTTTCTCAAATTGAAATCCCTGGCATTAGTGATAGCATTCATGTCTACCTGCTCTGTGGCTGGAGCTTCTGGTTTCTCAGTCTTAGAGGATAAGTGTGAGAAAGAAACAGTATGGACCGTATTAAAAAAAAATCTCCCTGTATGTATATATCTAGGCAGGCTGAAAATATTATCAGAAGAGGGACTGAAGCAATATCTTTACCTTTCTGAATTATATAATATTATAATTACACAGAATAGAAGAGGAACAAGTAGTTTCTCATGGCTCTATTTTGCTTTCTTCCTCTCTGTTTTCCTTGTATCAACTATGCCCAAGGATCACCATTTTTTGTTAAATGTTTTCCTGCTCTATATTGCTCTGCAAAAGACTTTTAAAAAGTAGCCTCCATTGCTGTGTTCTTAAAGGTTAGTAAAGAGAAGAATATAATCAGTTTCAGCTTTTTAATAAGAACTGTAGGCAATAGGTCTTGTAAGGTCGAGAGGCAGAGCGAGCTATATCCTAGCACTGGCTCTCCACATGGCTAGGTAATTATATAAATAAGAGGAAACATTTCAGCACAATCCCCTTAAAGGATGAAATATCTCTAATACACTTGCAGAAGCTCGGATATCCATAGAAGGCATATGACTCCCTTAGAAAGTATACTTAGTATACCTCTTAACTGGGGAAGAGCTTAAAGTCACCAGTAGTAAGATGGAGAGGGACATGTATTACCTATGCTGCTGTATCTTGGCCCAAACAGCTCTGCTTTGTCCAGTGACTCTTTAGTGTGACAAAGTCCATGGAAAAAGGATCAGCCCCTTATTTGGTGGGCATCTACATCTCGGCTGTAGAACCATATATCCCCTTAACCATCTGAGCCAGCCAGTCTGGAAGTTTTATTTTTGTGAAAGAGCCAAGCGTCAAAGGAAGGGTGAGAACAGCATACACAAATGCACCATGGTTTTTAATGGGTGTAGGAGGTGGTTCTTACTAAAAAGAAGACCAGTAAGAGCCTGACTTCTACACATCCTGTGAGTCCTCTAACTGCTGAGCTATAAGATTAAGGAGGAAAGGGTGAGGGGAGGGTCATTCCCTCCCTCTGGTAAGATGAAGGGAAAATTTCAATTTTACATGCACAAGGAGGTCTAAATTTCAAAGCTATGTTTGGTCAACAATACCAGTAAATAATGCTTTTCACCTGAAATTCTTAAAGGGTGGATTTTCAAATATTAATTCTACCACCACTTACTTAAATGCATTCATAGAGGCAGTGGGACACCATAGCCACTTACCAAGTCACACAGGCGGTGCTCAGCATCTCTTGGATATCCAAGTGAAACACACACCAGGACAGTAGAACCAGGCACATTGGTCTGCTAGGCAAACAACCACATTTCCAGTGCATTAAATTGTCATAGACCAGATGAAACTAATAGATACAGACAAACGTCTGCCTCTATTTTACAGTAAATCTTGCCATGAGCAATGAATGGTGTTACCAGTAGAAAATGGATGTGTTTTGGGATTTCTCTCTCATTACATAGCCAAGACCTCAGTCTTCATTTCCAAAAGATTCTTCATTCAGAAGTTGTGAAGCTGAATCAGGCTTACTGTGGGCCTACTAGTACCTGCTCCACCTTTGGATACTTTAGCTTTGTGTATTGAGTTTGCTTAGGGTTTTTTACATAATAAAAAAGGAGAGAACACCCCAAATAGCCTGGCTTCAGCTTTGCATATGAGTCACTAGAAAGGCACAATACAGCAAAGCCACTGGAAACAGATGTTTTTGTTTCCTATCATATTCTGCAGATGTTGTTCATAAAAAAACTAAAGCTGAGTTGGGGGCTTTTTGTGCAATTTTTCCCCCATTCATTCCAAAATATTTGAACTTCAGTACAAAGAGCAGCAGTAAACAAAGGGTCTAGCAGATGGCTGAGAGCAGAGTTATCACTCATGGCATCTCAATGCGTGCAAATGTCTCATGTCTCTTGCATGCTATTTTGCAGAAGGTGTTAGATCACAATCAACAACACAAAAGATTTGAACACCCAGGTACTGGAGAAGATCTCCACATCAGAAAAGTCTTAGCAGGTTACCACCCCCAGACTAAGACAGGTAGCATTGCTAATATGGTGTAGATTAAAAACAAGAGGTAAAAGAGGCAATCTGAAGAGAGTCTGTATTTCCTCTTAATTTTGATTAAACCCACAACTGTGAAGTTATTCCACATCTTGGGTTGAAATCAATCAAATCAGAATTGTTTTCAAAGTTTACATCCTGGCTGAGGTGTTGCTTCTGCTACCATTGGACTCAGTGGGAGGACTGTCCTCAGGAGTAAACTCAAGAGAATGGGGAGAAAGTGGGAGCATCTAAGTATCATAGCTTTAAGAGACAAAGCTCAGACAACTGAATGATGTGTTTCCACAGCATGATTTTACCTCAAATGTTATATATCAGCCTTTTACAGCACCATGTGGTTTGATGTGGAAGTGTATTTAAAGAAACCAAGCAAAATATTTTGCAAAACACCCATAAAGCTACCTCAGTATTAACAGGATCTGTTGTATGTCAAGGAGAAATTTGGCAGCATTTCCTCATATTCTGCTGGGCAGTTGGCAGAATGTGATATCTGTTGAATGCTGAAAGAAAATCCAGTTGGTGTTTGCTCTGTTGTAAGATATTTTGATGTGGCTCTTTGAAGCTTAGAAACCAAAGGAGTTGAAAGACAGAGAACTTATGCAACCTTTTGTTCCAGTGCTGTTATGCAGCAAGAGAGAAACTCAGAAAAATTAAATTACTCTTTTAGGAAAAGGAAGAGTAATCTGACTGGAAGGACACTTTTGAAAGTGATGACTAAAAGTCTTGCTTATATAAGCCTCTATGGGATTTTTGTACTGCAAGTACATTAACTGTACCAGAGAGTCAGAAAATTTATAACCAGTGCAAAGTAGACATCGTACATTAGCTGTTAAAATTTAAATTTTATTCCAGACTTCCAGGTATTTAGGAAAGACATGTAGACAGTCATTCCTAGAGAATAACAGAACCAGAAAAAAAAGACGAAAGTCAGAGGCTATGTTCCTCTTCCTTTCTTTTGCCTTCTGCAAAAAGGCAAAGAATCTTTTGTTTGCAGACCTACAGCCTTGCTTAGCTAGAAGAGACATCATGGATACACACAGATTCACAGAAGGGCTGAGGCTGGAAAGCATCTCTGGAGGTCATCTTGTCCAACTGCCTGCTCAAAGCAGGGTCAGCCACAGCTGGTTGCTCAGGACCATGTCCAGTTAGATTTCGAAGAATGGAGACTCCAAAACCCCTCCGGGCAACTTGTTCCTGTGTTTGACTACCCTTGCAGTAAAAAGTGCTTTCTTGTGTTCAGATTGAATTTCATCTTTTTTGGTTTGTGCCCATTGCCTCTTGTCTTGTCACTGGGCACCACTGAGCAGACCCTAACTCTGTCTTCTTTACTGCCCCCATTTGTGTATTTATACACATGGATAAGATTCCCCCTGAGCCTTCTCCTCTCCTGGCTGAACAGTCCCAGCTCTCTCAGTCCTTCCTTGCATGAAAGGTGCTCCAGTCTCTTAATTATTTTTGTGGCCCTGCACTCGATTCATTCCAGTGTAGTCATGTGTCTCTTGTACTGGGGAGCCCAGCACTGGACGAGGCACTCCAGATGTGCCTCACCAGTGCTGAGCAGAGGGGAAGGATCACCTACCTCCACGTGCTGGCAAAGCTCTGCCTAATGCAGCCCAGGATGCCACTGGCCGCTTTTGCTGCAAGGGTGCATTGCTGGCTCATAGTCAACTTGTCTACTAGCTTTGCCTTCCCTGCCAAGCTGCTTTCCAGCTGTCCAACCCCAAGCCTATGTTGGTGCCTGGGGTTGTTCCTCCCCAGCTGCAGGGCTTTGCACTTCTCTTGGCTGAAAAGCATTAAGTTCATGTCACCCTGTTTCTCCAGCCTTTCAAGATCACCGTCTAAAGATAAGCAAATTATTTTGCACAGGTGACACTTCGGTGTAAATGCAAAATGCATGGCTGTTCCACACTTTTGGCCTTCGCTGGTGTAAGAAATAGTACATTATGGAGGGTGGCAGTTGATAATACCCATTTCTATAACAATAGCATAATAAATTATTGTCTGTCGTGTTTATTAAAGTAGTATTTAAGAGAAAACTGAGTGTGGGACACTGTTGTGCTAGAAACCATGCAAAGAGTGCATAGAATTATAGGGAGCATCTCCAGAGAGCAGAAAGCTGAACTAAAAAAGAAGCAGGGAGGTAGGTGGGTGAGGAAGGAATAACACACATGCTATAGTAAACATAGCTCTCAAACAGTAGAAAACAAACCCCTTTGATGCTTTCATGTGATTTTACTCTCAGGGCTCTAAAAGAAGCAAGAGTTGAAGATGGAATACAAATGCTCTAACACCATTCACATATCCTGTCAGCATTTACATAGGCATTTGCAGCTCAGTCTTTGAAGACAAGGAAGAAACTTTGCAAACAAAGTCAGCCTGAAGGGCAAAATTATTTAGCAAATCTAATAAAAATATGTCCTCTAAGATACAGATAAGCTATTGGACCACACACCAATGCAGAAAGCATCTTAGTAGTATCAGATGTATTTCTGTCCTTGTAGTACTTTGACAATACAGTCAGCTGCCTCTGGGTATTTTGGAAAAGTATCATTATCGCAACGTCTTATATTATTTTGCATAGAATTTCAGTTTATTGCTTCAGTACATTAACTTTTTAAGTGCAAGAAGCCTTAAGGGGTCTTACAGACTAGATAATATATAAGCATGCACACCATACCAAGGAGGGCTATAAGAAATGCTAGGCAGCTGAAGACAAAGAATAGCCTTGCTGGTCAGAACTGACACTGCAAGTTACAAAGTTTGATGAAGGTAAAGAGGTAGTTTGATTTCTGTAGGATTCCAGTGAACACTACAAATAGCTTAAAACATCAATTCAGTAACCAACATGCACATCACATAGTCTCAAAATAGTATATTGTTTTCTCTCTGGTTGCATGATGAGAATAGCTTGAAGCAGTCTGTATTTCTTCCACCAAACCCAACCTGAAAAATCACTCAGGACACTTACCCTCAGAACATCGTCCAAACAGGTTGTTCTCCCTGGTGCAACAATCCCATCAAGTGCAATGAAATCTTCACAGATAAAATCTTTCATGCTGCTTAAGTTTACAGTCCACTGGGACATGTACACAAGAGTACTATCTTTCAATTTCTGCCTGGCTTAATACTATATACAAGCTATGTAATCATGTGAAACAAGGTTTCAAGTACAAAAGGCATCACAACACTTTCTCTAGACAAATACTGAAAAAATAAGGCCAAAATAACCTTTCAGGTGTTTACAAATAAGAGAAAATGAGCTTTCTGTTTTATCTAGTGTTACCTCTAACTTTCTCAAAAAGTAAGAACTATGTTTGCTTGCTATTCTTCCCCTATATTGTATTCCAGGTTAATATATTTTGCTTCTGGATCCCTAGTACTTATCTTCTTTTTCAAAGTCTCCGGTAAAGATGTCTCAGTAATATCATCATAGTATCTGGAAACAGAATGGTTAGTCTAAGAAATTGAAAAAGTGTATAAAACTAAATTCACACTGCCTATTCTAAATTCAGATTAAAGCATGAGTGTTAACAGACTACCCCTTCAGCCTGCTTGGAAGATTTTTCACCTATCTGTGTAAAGTATGTACTAGTAGCAGCAGAACCGGCTAGCAAAATTTTTTGTTTGATTCAGTATGGTAATTCCTATATTCTTGTTTGTCTTTAAACACTGGAGTATGAAGGTAGTTTTCCATACACTGCAGTAGAGGCATATGCTTCAAATACCCCTAGGCACATCCAACAGTCTCACAAGACCCCATACAATTAGCAACCAGCTTTCTTGCTCATTAAAAACTGCCATCATCTGAACACAAGTTTAAAAAATCTGGTTGAGAAAAACTACATAAAGATTGTCTGGGATTCTCTTACTCATACTGGTGAGCCCATACATAATCAAGCGACAGAGAGGCAGCTTCCTGAATAAGTAGTGACAAAAGGTAGCAGTTGTTGCTTGACTTAGACCCTACTGTTTCCTCCCTGAAGAGGTTAAGGACTGGGCAAATACAGCAGACTCTGCTTTTCTGCTGAGCTGATATTGTAACTTTTAGCTGCAGAGAGAGGGCAGCTGTCATAGCCTCCCTCTGCTTTCAGGATTAGTGATGCTGCTGTAAAGCAGGCTTTGTTTCAGAAACCCTTTGCAGAGTGTTGCTGGATGCTGGTGGTCAGAGCAGGTGTGGTTCATACCATCAGATATGGCCAGCTCTAACACAGATGTTACCTAAGAGCTAGTCACCCCCTTTGTAATCAGTATAGAAAAACCAGAACTTTTAGGGAACTATTCATTTAATCCTAAAGAAAACATAAAAAGTAGATCAGGTGAATTATACCCCAGAGTTCTCCCTCTCTCTGTTGATGTTAATGTAGGCTCAGGACAATTAACTCAGAGGTGAGCACGTATGCTGTAACCATTTCAACTGAGTTGGGATGAGTGCTACCTGAGGTCCCTTTTTATGTAGTATCCTTTCTCAGTGACGCCTGGGTGTTTCAGAGGATACATACACCTCCAGAATCAACAATTAAATGACAGACAAAGGAATTTTCTTCTTAATGCCAGGTGAGCAGTGCAGGTCAGGTTGAGCACCAACCTGCAGGTATCTAAATGTAAGTATCTGAACGCAGGGACTGGATTTTATTGTACATACATAGGTATCTGGCATCACCTGAGATGCCCATAGTATTGTGCCTGGTCTCCAGCTGTCACACCAGACTTCGCAGTTCTTCAGTGGGGAGGAAATAATCTCCCTAAAGTCTTATGATAAATGTCAGTAACAGCCCATGAGCTGCAGTAAGATGCCTCTTTGAGTAGTACTTTGTCCCTTGATGCCTAGGAACAATGTCCTAGAAAACAGTGACATCCTTAGCAGTCTCTCCAAAAGCAAACTGGTATGAAACATGGCATTTAGCTTGCTGGGTTAACCAAGTTTTAGCTGTCTCACATCCACTCAAGCAAATCATCTAGTGTCTCCCTGTGGAAAGCAACAGGTATCTCTAGATAGAAACAGCTCACCCCATCTGAGATATCTAAGTCAGTTTGGATAACTTCTGGGGGTTCCTGTTTCTACCCGTTGACTAGAGTGCAGCTAAGGCAGCCAGCTCAGACTAGTCTACTAACTTTTATATGGGTGAATTTGAAAGAGATAAATCCTGTCTGAATGTCCAAGAATGCAGCTCTCGCTGTGGTTATTGAGTTTTGCTTTTTATACAGGAGGGACAGGAATCCTACACAATCACGTTAAATACATATTGAAAATGGTCCCATATAAACTAACAGGTTATCAGGAGTTTTTAAGAAATACATACAATGAATGTCTATAGCCGTTGCACAAATCTTTCAAAGGAGAAATTCCTATATACAACAGCTACTCATTAAAAAGCCTTTCAAAACATGCCTACACTCATATGCAAAACAGCAAAGAAAGCATATGGAAATGTCAAATTTCCCCAGGTCTGTCACCAGATTTGTCCATTAGAAACAAAACTTCTTCCTAGCAGTCACATGAAAGAAGTTCCTAAGTAATCATTCGCACATAGTGTATGTTTTTCCTCCATCCCATCTTCAAAGCATCCCCTGGTGGTCCATTTATAGGTACGAGAGAGTCTTTTCCTCCTCCCCCCACATGAAAGTCAGTCCTGAATCTCAACCAATAGCTTCCATGTGAACATGGGATCTGCCCAGAGGGTACTAGCAGAAATCTAAAACAAGGTTTGATGTTCCAATAAGATAATACGAGACCACATGGACAATTGCCCCTATGAGATATTAAATGCAGATTCTTTTGATCTTAAGAAATAAGATACTATTATAATTTAATACAATTCTCTGAAAGATGAAAATAAATAATAGTAAATGAAAACATACCAAATATCAATATTTTTAATGTGGGTAGAGACATTCCATATTATTTTTACTTGTATTCTTTTGAGCCAGGACTTTTCTGGTCTGGGTTATTCAAAAAATATTTTTATCTGAATAATTTATTCTTTCAAAGCTTGTATAACCATTCAGAAATTCTTAAAAGCTGAATATCTACTTTTATGAGTCTGTATCCATATTTGGCCATCTAAATCCAGTTCCATGACATCAGAGCTGGAATATCTTTCAAGCTTATTAAAAAATTTGCTGGCCAAAAATAAGATCAATAAGTCTATAAAACATTCAGTGTAACTCATGTGAAAGATGTCACTCTTACAGAAGCATATCCTGGTTATAAGTGACATATTCATACGTTGATTATATGACCTCACTTACTTTATCATGTTGCTGTGACAGAGGAACCAATATAGTTTATTCTGTTGAGGGCATTGAGCATTTTGCCAAACCCAGTTTTAAACATAGGAATCGAGAACATGGCATCAATGGACAGGTCTTCACGGAGTACTTATTTAAGCAAACATCTGTCACTGATATTATTTCATGTTTTGTGGTGACTATACAAAATATGATCGAAAATTCTTTAGTTTCTAATGGAGCTCTGGTAATGTTTAGAGTGGGTTTATAGTTCAGGAGGTATGCAACAGGTAGGATGTTAGCTAAAATTCACATCACTACCCAGTTTAAAACTCAATAGCTGTTTATAGCTTGGCAAACTTCAACTATAGAGCTGAAAACCCCCATGCCATAGGACTGCTGAAGGAAGGTTTTGTTTCTGTTACGCTTTTTCTGTTTTTAAGGATTTTGAATAACAGAGGTTACTTTGCTGTTCAGCATAAATGGTGTAGCTACTTCTGAGAATGATGTTATACAAAACATTCTTTAGATCACATTACAAACAAAAGATGAAAATGGAAAATTGTGCCTTGGAAATGTTCTGGCTTCTCCATAATTTGGTATAAAGAACATATTCATATAAGGACTGTGCCTTGTACTGTGTAAATTTGTCCAAATCTGGCCAAGTTATAAACTTGTGAAAAAATCATACACCTCTACCTCTCTGAAACCTCATACACACTTTGTAAAGTCTTGCCAGTCTCACAACTAAATGGGATGTTGCTTGACCATGTGGCTGCCAATCTTTGGGCAGCTCCACCCTGAGAGCAGCAAAGCCTTCTCTGCCAGCATTGGTCATGGATGCCACACACATGCGCTCTGAGCCCACACCGTGTTCTTCCCTCCCTGTGGCATGTCATGAGAAAGCTGCACTTGGAAGTGGAGTGGGAAATGAGGAGGGGATAGGGAGATGGGTTGGAGGGGTAGAGGTTTGAAAGAGCTGTGGTGAAAAAGAAGGTGTCAGGAGCTGAACAGAGCTGAGAGGTGGAAAATCGATCGCTGAAGATGGCAAATCATTAAGGAGGAGCATTAAGAGCAGATAATGAGAGTAAGCAAGAAGTGGTGAAGCAAGACACTGGAGGGAAAATAATGAAGGAAGGAAGACCTGGAGCTAGGGACGAGCAGGAACACAGAATTTATTTTATCCATTAGGACATATTTCCCTCAGAACCTGGGTAGAGGAGAGCTGCATACAGCTGTATCCAATGAAGAAATGATGAAGCTACTACATAGCTGTCCTGTGATCAAGAACATATAGTACATGTGTATAGGAAAGGGGGAAAATAAGCGTGTCATAGCTTTCCTAGTGCTCTTCCAATACAACACCCCTTAACAATTCCACCTCTGTAAAATCAACAGCTTTTGAATCTCAACATTCCTGCTTTGTTACGAGGCTCCAAAGTCACTGGTCAAATATGTTCCTCCACCCCCCTCTAGTGGGAGGTCCACACAGAAAGTGTTTCCTCCCTTTTCCAGTTTCCGCCATACTTTGAAGAATATAGGGCTGCTCTGCACACCCAACAGCCCCGCTTCTGCTTCAGTGAGTTTGCTTGTGGGGGCACATGCATAAACGGGCACTGTTCAATTTTTTTTTTTTTTTCCCACGTCGTCTGTGTTCAAACTAATTAGTTCTAAGCCACAAGGCTACATTGAAAGACTCTTTAAACTGCAAAATTGTCCAGTAGTCCAACATTAGAAAATGTCCAAATAAAGTTAAGTTTAATCCATCACTATAAGAATAAGTGTTATGCCTGAGGATTTAAATTAAAGATCATAAGACCCCCACTTAATTAAAAATATAGGATGAATAGTGCTTAGGCATGAATCAGTTTTTTGTTGTGACTGAAGATCACTTGATGCTTTGGAGACAGGCACTGCATGAGGCAGATGAACAAAAAGGATTGTGATAAAATTCACTGAATGTTCCTGGAAAACCAGATTCTATCCTGGTTTTGTCAGAGATTTTCTATGAAAATCATATAAATTCTTTGTTCTCATGCTGGACGTACAACTTGTGATCCTGCAATCTTTCCTGAAGAATTGCCGAGGTTTTGCAGCAGTCACTAAAATAAATCAGAGCACTACTCTGAGCATACATACTGCTATATACTCTGAGAATTCAGACCTCAGGCATCTCAAATTACCACCCCAAATTAGCTGGCACTTTTGACAATTCCCTATCTGTAAAATGGGGAGAATGATACCACAGGGACATTATGAAGACAAATTCATCAATTTCTGTTAATAAGTAGGATACTATGAAAAAAAAGCACCAGGGAAAAGCCCATTAGGAAATGAATAATTACGTATTCAGTGCAAGGTTTGGATGGTGTGCAGAAAATTAGGCACAGGGACATATATTTAATGATGAGAAGAAAAAGAAATACTGCATGGTTGCTCATTTTGTGAGCACAGCCTGTCTTGTGCACTGAATGAGGCAGGGGTCCTGTGGGTAGACATGGCTGTGTAATTAAAGACTGCATCATAATGCATGCACACATGCCGCTGTAATTCTCTTATTTCTCTCTTTATGCAGTGACTTTGTAACTGTAACATTTCTTTACTAAGTATATTGTGAGGTGATAAACATATATTTAGAATATGAAATAAACTGCTTAATATTGCAGGTGGGGAATTGCTAGTTCCCAGCTTAAGAAATGTCAGGGTTTCTCTAATTTCTCTATCCAGTATAGCCTGGTAAGTTTGTGGGAGACCTGGAAGGACTACCACTTAGGACACCACTGAAAATGCTATGACCTCGCATGAACATTAATCATTTTCTTGCATCAGTATTGTTTGCTTTGTGAGTGAAATAAAGTGCAGGTTGGCCTGTGCGTAACTGTGGAGTCCAAGAAATCTTTATATTCCTCAGAAGCTGAGCAAGGTGAACAGAGCTGGCATGCAGAAAGTGCTGCTGCAGGCATTGAGCGTACTCCACAGAAAACAAAGGTAGAGCTCTTTGAGGCTGCATTTCATGTGAACCTTATCTTCATAAGCATGTGCATGTGTTTACTCAGAGATTAAAGGAGCCAACCTCTTAAGAAGTTCTGGAGAGGTGATTTCCAGAGTTTTATAGCCTGAGCTTATATGATATCATTTTCTTCTCCCCCCCAAAAAAAATATTATTTCTTAGGTATAATAATATTTTCTTCAGAATTTAAAATCATTTTCACAGACTAGAAGCTGGAAAGATAGCTCTATTTTCTTTTCAAATCTTTGAAAAAAATTTTGCAGCAATTCTCATGCTGAACTGTCTCCATCAGACTGAATTTCTGACTGAAGGTGTGTGAAAGTTTGGGCAGCAGGCTGTGAGAAAAAGGTTAGCAAAGTTCTAAGTGGCTGAAAGCATGAGGTTCCAGGAAAAGGTAGTAGAAGTCTGTAACTGTGTTACTGCCAGAGCCACTTGCGATACCGCTGTTATGAAACATCACAAAAGCTTTCAGACGTGTTTTATAAAGAACATCAGATGGATCTGAGGTCTTCTCAGTAAATGTGGCTATTCTTCCAGCATCTCAGTAGTTGATCGCTTTGCCAAGCTACGTTATGATTACATCTCTCTGCTACGTTAACTGTTTTTCAAAATCTGCCTTAAAGTTGTCAAACAAGTTGGTTTAAAGCTCGCTATAATCAGTAAAAAGAAGATAAAATTAGTTTCACTGCAGATAGTATCAGTAGCACTGATCTGCTCAACCACAGGGTCTGAAGCTGATCAGCTGTTCCTGCATCAAGCTGGCAATGTCTGGGTGGCACCTGGCTATGTACTTTCACAGTAGTTGGAAGAGACAAGACTAAGGTCAGAAGGTCATCTTACCTTCTTCTGAATAAGGGCTAGATCAGGTTGCCAGATGAATCATAGTATTTCTCAGCTGAATAAAAATTGCACGTAGAAGACAAGGATTTTTGCCATTTCTGATGTGCTGTCAACCTGCATAATACTCCAAAATGCAGTGGGGACAAATTCGCTAATATAAGTAAGTATCTAAACATGAGGTAGTCACCTCCTGGGTGTAATAAAAGCCCTTTAGAGAGTGAAGCTGGTTAAACACTTCTGAGAGTCCTCCCTGAGTCTACTCACACCTTTAGGCACCTGAAGCAATTGGGAAATCCAGTTGTTAAAATGTTCCTCGTATGCTTTTCTGGAACTGTTTATACTTGAATTCCCCATGGTGCTGAAAATGCAACTGATTTCTCTGCTAACGTAACATAGTCCTTTCTAGAAAAATTACTAGGCATGGCTTCTATTTTTTCTTTGGAGGAAATGAATATACTTTTGTCTACAAGGAATGTGTGTATGAATGTACTTTTGAATATGCGTGTGTGTGTGTGTGTATACACATTGTATATAAAAAGCTTAATTTCATCTAGTAACTTATTGGTTAGTCATCAAGCTTAATAAAGATCATGCAGTCCATGCTGAAGAACAGCCTTTATTGCTTTGGGTATTAGTAGCCAAGTTTAGTACCTCTGGCAGTTTGGACATCATTAGACTTCATCAAAATGAATTCAAGACTCTATAAGTCTGACAAAGGCCAGTGTTGGCTGAAATGTGGAAAGGTTGCAACATAGAATGACAGACATGCTGATTTTCCAACATAAAATGAATATTTCTTTATTGAGCTTCCTGATTAAGCAAGTTAGCACCAAAGCAAATTGCCAAGCAGTATGCAGGGGAGGACTTTGTTTTGTTTTTAAGTTTATTTTTGTTATTGCTTTATTTTTGGTAAAATAGGGACTTCTGCTTTATATGAGGTTTCACCCTGTAAACAAGCCCATTTAACAATTCTCAGCTGAGTGGCGTATTTCCCTTGAATGAACTCCATTTCTAATGTGACATGGGGTAGGTGATTATTTTTCTCTTTGTCAGGAGGCTGTATAGTGACAGTCACCGGTGCTTAGTCATAAAATGCTAATTCAGCAAACGTCAAATAATACAAAACTTTTGTTGTGTGTACAAGGCCACATAATTAGCTGAACTGCTGCATTAAGTGTAACCAAATCACAGGAACAGGCTAAAACTGATGGTTGTGATGGATGACGTGACAAAAGAATCTAACTAAATAAGGGGTCTGTTCAGAAAAATTTAGGCTCCAGTGCTACTGATGTTTATTAGGCTGGGATTGGCGTCTCCGATCTCAGTAAAAACCACTTTTGCGGAGGAGGGAAGGAGGGTGAAATTGGATTCTATTACTTTAGGGTGAGGGAAATTGAGTTAGCAATCCTAATGGATATCGTTGTCAGCATGGGAACCCCAGTTTGATGGGGGAAGATTAAGAAGATGCTTGAGACCCTGCCGTACTTACAAACATGGTGAGTTACGCTGCCTCTGAGAGATAAAGACCAGTGGTGGCCTTCCATTACTGCCCATGAAGAACAGATCAGAGGTGCTTTACAATGCCTCCTAAGGCCTCCTTGGCGCGTGTTGCATCAGAAGGGGAATGGCAGGGGATGAGAAAATGACAAGTGAACAAATGGGACCCACGATGTGTGTGTGAAGCAGATGTGGCCTTGTAGCCTTCCCTGCCCTTGCTCATGCAGCGCTTGGTGTGTTAGACCATGTTATGGGTTTGTGTGGCACAGGTTTTTTTTGGTAGCGGGGAGGGGGCTGCAGAGGTGGCTCCTGTGAGAAGCTGCTGGAAGATCCCCCGGCTCCAAGTCACACCCAACTCTGGCCCAGGCCGAGCCCATCAGTGACGGTGGTAGTGCCTCTGGGAGAACAGATTTAAGAAGGCAAACCAGCAGTGTGTGGGGGTTGGAACATGAGAGAAACCCCTCTGCAGATACCGAGGTCAGTGAAGAAGAGGGGGAGGAGGGGCGCCTGAGGAGGCTGATGGCCCTGCAGCCCGTGGTGAGATGGCAGGCTGTCCCCCTGCAGCCCAGGGAGGAGC
>VYZV01005473.1:83701-98458 GCA_013401275.1 Pandion haliaetus | reverse complement strand
AAAAAAAAAAAAAAAAAAAAAAAAAGTCCCTGCCAAGATACTATGCTGAGGAAGTTTTAGGAACTGCATCACACAGAGTCTGGTAAAAATCTGAGGACTTTCTATGCCTGCATCTTTATCATCTGAAAATGGCACTCTGTGGGTAGGCACTCCGGGAGATGATTTTGTTTGGCCTTGGCAAGTCGCCTGCTGTCTATCAGGCTGAGCAATAATGGTTCATTTTTCACCCATCTTATCTGTCTATGCCCATTGGGGTTTTTTGGTTTGGTTTTTTTTTTTTTAAATTGGAAACTCACTGGGGAAATCTTCGGGCTATTTTTTATATTTTTTTCATTCTAATCAGGATTAGACCGAGGCATTGATGATAATAATGGACTTCTTGATAACATGCTTAATTGCAAACTTCCCTCGCTTCCTGCCAAGGATAGCTTTGCCATGGTCCTTTTGCACTGGTTTAGACCACGTGCTTTTGGAGTTTAGCCATCCCTTGCAGATTTGCTATGTGGAAACACTCTGCTTAAATTGACAGTGCTACTTCTAAAGCAACCCGGGAAGTCAGGTGTGATGGTTTTACAGTCAGGAATCGTGTGCTCTTCTGATCGGCACTGTGGAAAGCCTGATAATCAGTACTGCATGCAGACAGGTCGCACCGTGGAATCGCTCTGTCCTTTCTTGGCCCGGCGTGAGGAGCAGAAAGGGGCAGAAATCTTCACGACAGCATCTATTGTCCCTGGAGCGAAGGGCATTCACCACGCAGCGTTTCTCACTCCGTGTGTCTGCAGATGTCCCTTCACACGGCAGTTTTGGCGAGGGCCTGGCGGGGTTCGAGGGCTGCTGCGTCAGATGGCTTGGAAGCAGGCATACAGAAAGGGTGACTTCTCACCAAATATATGTCTATGGAGGGAAGTGGAGGGCTGGTAAGATCTGATAGAAGAATACAGCTGTGAGTTGACTTTTGCAAATGGAGCACCACCAGATTAAAATAATCATGTTAATTGAAATTAGCCCATGAGACTTTGGTTAGAGCCTAAAAACCACCAATCTATGATCTCCTCTCACCATTAACTGAGAGCAGTTACACTGTTCCTATAAAGCACATTAAACCACCTTTCTGCTTGCTTTCTCATTTTGTCTCCTTCTTCTCTTTCCACTCCCCCTGCCTGACTGTAAGGACAATGTCTCTGAGGTTGAAAATAAAAGTATAAGAAAGCACCTACATCTTGCCTGTGTGCACTGTTCTTGACCTGTGGATAAACATATGCTTCTCCGGTTTTCCAAGCCACGATGTCCCAGTTCTCCCTGCTCCCTCAGGGTCTATCACAATGTCTCCTCCTGGGGACAAATAAAGCTCTGATCTCAAAAAAAAAAAAAAAAAAAAAGTTTGTTTCCAGGTTTTGGTAAACACAGAAGTTTGCACAAACCTGCAGAGTGATTTACTGCTTATTCATGTCATGTCAGGCAAGTTAAACAGTTGTGGAATTATGATTGCAATGACAGGACTCGGTGGCTGGAAGGAAAAAATGCCAGTTCAGGTTGACCGATAGCCATCACTGCAGGTACCAGGATGGGTACCACTGTGCACGCTGCCAGTGCAGAGCCAGAGCTGTCCTGCTAAAGGGTTCACGAAGGAAAAGCCACTTTGGGGCAGATTAAAGCAGCTGCTGGTGACGGGGAGGACTTCGGGAGCCTGGACGGTTGGCACGTGTAATTAGTGATCAGCTTTGTCTAGGTACAGGGTAATTTCACCTGACTCCCCAGCAAAAAATACCTGTGGCTTGATACCACTGCCCCAGTCACAGCCTGAGATGCAGTTAGGCTGTTTAGGGCTGTAATATGAGGAAAAATGGGAAAACTCATGTGCAGTATTGCCCTGTGAGTTGCACATCTTCTATACCTGAATGCCAATTGAGAGCACTACACACACACACGCGCACACATAGCTCCTGTTAAATTTGTTCGCTGAACCATATGCTGTTTTACACCAAGAGGCACCTCTGGAGGCCGTGTCGTCCAGCCCTACTCTCAGAGCGGTCCAGGTGGGTCAGGCTGTGCGGGGCCATGTCCACCTGAGTTCAGAAAGCTCCAAGGACGGAGAGGCTGCAGCCCACCTGGGCAACCTGCTACCTCCATGGTAATAAGCAAATAAGCAAATAAAATAAAATAAAGGCCCTTTACCCGACCTGGTGGCTTGCCGCCCCATGCACCCTGGCACGTCTGTTGCAAGCATCACGGCTGTTTGCAGGTAAGGGTTCCCATCACCGTACAATCAAGTGTCCTAATGAGACTGTAATTAAGAGACTGTAATGCAGACTCCAAGTGCTCAGGTATCATAGCAATGAGCATGGTATAAATGCCCAGAAAGCCTACACTAGCAAGCATCATTTTAGTAAAAAGCTCAGAAGCCTTCCCAAGCATTAATCTGGGTGGAGGAGCGTGTGTATAATGTGCCCCGTTCCATATGGCGATGCTTTAATGAGACAAGGTTGAAGCTATGAGAGTAGGCATGATGCACAGCCATCCTCTCCACCTTTGCTTCCCCATCGCCTCGCAGCAGTTCTCTCTCCTTTCTTCCTCTCTTCCTTTCCTCTTTCTCATTCCTAAAATAATCCTTTCACATCAGCACAGCTAATAGAGTTTTTATCAAGCCGGACCCCTAGTCTGTCGTAATTCTGTTTTTCCAGTCACCCTGTTTGTTCAAGTTAGAATAAAATTATTTAAATCAGTTTCTTGTAATCTTCAGTTATTTATAGATAAAATGATTTACATGTTTGTGAGCTATCTGCTGTGGGCACAGCATTACTGAAGGCTTTTCTTTGGGGATTACACCACCATTTAAGTTTATTTTCTTGTTTTCCACATCATGTTTTGATCTCCTAAAGGAAATAACTTATTCTCTCTATCTCTTTCCTTCTCCTGAAGATAAAATGCCCACTTTGGGCTACATTTATTTAAGAGAGTAATGTAGTTTATCACTTTGCTTGTTTGGAACTAGAATTGAATTTGTGTTTGGAGACCATATGGCAAAAATCACTCCTTTTTTTCCTCTGTGGTAAAAGAAATTCAGGAGAATTTTATCTATAAAACCTACATCTAACACTGATTATTTGGTCCCAAGTCTGATCCTCATGGCACTAACATAAAGTTGGCTTATTTCTATTAAAGCTGGTAGAGTTACATAATGGTAAAGATGGTGCTAGTAAATTAAAATTAGCTGTGTGCATTTACAGTAGGGTGAAACACTTGCAATCCAAAATAACCGCGCTTGGTAAGTCAGATCTAAATTTGGCCCGTCTTGTTTACTGCCTGTGCTGGAGTTGAATTCAGTTGTTTCTTTTATGCGAATGGTTGGCATATCTAATATAATGGAAGACTATGAATATCATGTCATCTGACATGGGTCACGAATGAGTTGACAGTAATTTCCCAATCATTACCGATTACCAATCATTTTCCACAAGAAGGAAAAGAAATGCTTTTTTTATTTGGTTGGTTTAGACTTGAGCTGAAGAATTTTTAATGTATGTGTGATGGGAACTTCTCCAGCCTAGAAACCGAGAACCATTCTGGTTTAGGTGGATGTTAAAGATTTCATTAGGATTTTCTTGCTTAAAAAAAACATTGCTCACTGCACCAACCATGCAGCATGTCACCCACTTGTAGACTGTCAGCTGTGCAAAGAGATATTTTCCCTTTGTACCTGTGATTCTATTTAATTCTGGCTAATTTTGTATATAAAAATAATATATTAATATTAATTAATATTAGTAATGGATATTTAAATATGCGTACATCTAAAATAACAAAGAAAATTCAATTATAATGAATTTGTCACAAAGGAGTTCAACTTTCAATTTCCTAATTATGATGAATTCAAATGGTAGGACCATTCTAACTTTATAGGGACCAAAGTTGTATTTTATACAAAAAAAATTTGGAAAATGTGGTTTAGTCCATTTTTTCTTTCCTTTTTTTCTTTTTTAGAATTTTGTTTTGCCAAAATCTTGGAAACCATAAAAAAGAAGATATTTTCTCAGTTATGCTCTGCACTGTTGAATTTACTCCACTTCAAAAGAACAATACAAAAACCCAAATTCTTGTGCCCTTTTAAAAAGCAACTAACCAGAAGGAGAAAAAACTAGACCACCAGAAAGTACACAATAATCCTGAATTAGCAGAGAGATGAACACGTTATTTAAGTCCCTCCTACAGCTCACTGATTTTTCTGCATATGACAGCTACTGTGGGAGCGTACATGGGACTCCGAAGGAGGAATGTGGGTGGAAGGAAGCTGAGGCTGATTCAGTTCTTGCTCCTGCCTTGGTTGGTACCTTCAGGCAAAACATCAACTCCTTAGGAGAAGAAGCTTTTCCACTTTCTTTTTTTTTTTTTTTTAAACTTTACCTCCTCATTTTATTTTGCGCACCCTGCAGTGCAAGGAACATATAAATACTCAGAACTGGTTTTTGGTTTTTTTGGTTTTTTTTATTTTAATAAGCAATAATGAATATTCAAACAATTGAGTTACTAATCCATTAGACTGCAGTTTGGTCTCCCTTCTTCAGATAATCTGTGGAAAAAGAGGCGACCAATGAGCATGTTAAGCCCGGGGAAGCAGAAGCTAATTTAAAGTACAGAATGCACATCTTCCCATAAACACATTTTTTTGCAATACTGTCAAGGTTTGCTTTAAATAGGTGAAGACTCCAACTCAGGAAAGCTTCCCTATTTCAGGAAAGGTATCTGAGGACTTGTTTAACTTTTTAAGAAAGTGCTCACACACCCAGAGAGTGAGTGGGGTTAAGCAGGTGCCTCAGATAAAGCCCATGGGCAGGACATTTATGTCCTGGCTCTGCACTGCTTGTCCATCGCCGTGAGGAGGTTTGCCATTCCTGACCCCAAAATTTAGCCTGGTTTTTGCAGACAGTGTGGGCATTTCAGAACTGGATTCACAGCAGCCAGCACATATTTAGGGTATGTATTTAATTGTCAGTTAAAAATAGTCCTCTTTGAGGGGAAAGTCACTTTCTTGCAACCTTCACAGTTCAAGATGAGATATGGGAGTTAGCAGATAAAACTGCAAAATAAGTTAAAAAAACCCCACTTAAACGCTAATTTAACATGTCCCTTTGACCACCTAACCTTCCAGGTAACTACAGATCTGCCTTCTCCAGGACCTCTTAAAAAAAATTCAAAACTCCACCACTTCAAAATGAGAAAGTTCTCCCTTTCCCCTAGGTGTGAGTGTTGTCTGCGCATACCCCAAAAACAGGGAAGGAATTTCTTCTGTTCAAATTTTCCACATATCCAAAGATATAATGATTTTAATATCTGTCACCTTAACTGAGGATGAAAGTAGGAGTTTTATGTCTGTATAAAAGGGGTTTTCCTAAGGGGATTCATCATGTCCTTTTGGCCTCTAAAAAGCCCACGGCAATCCTCACCAGGCAGCATATATCTGTATCCAGAAAAGTTATGTTTGGTACTTTTTGAGGGTTTCCTTGCTCTTTCTAAGCCTTCTGTATTTTGACTGGTAATTATTTAGGGAACTTGGCTCTACAGGCAGAGGCAGACAAAAAGTAGTCTCTATGAAATATTTTAACACTGTCTTAAATACTCGTAAAATAGTTTTTCATATTGCCTATCCAGAATGCAGGATGCCGAGGTACGGTGTAAACATTTTGCTGATGCTCATCTGCAGGGAACTGCCTTATCACAGCGGAGCCAGCTGTGTGAAACCTGACCAGCCACTTTTACACGGATAAAATCTGTACTTGAGGCTGCATCATATAATCTGCGTATTTCAGAAAATATCTAGGGTCCTTCTGTCACTTATTCTATCCAACATTTTCTGCTAGTAAATATTAAAGAGGAGATATTCCTTCCTGTCGTCCAGCTTTCTTCAGCCAGTTTTCACTCTGCCTCTTGTGAGACCCTCTCGGTTTCTCCTTTCAGATCTGTTTGCTTTTTTCACCAAGATTCTTTTATTTCTTTTTCCTTCCCCTCCAGAGCAGAGGTAGTTCAAGGCTGATATCACAGCCCTCAGCATGTGACCACCAGGTCCAGCCTGAAGGGCAACAGGGTTTTGGTGACTCGCATCTCCATATGGCTTTCCAAAGCCATCAGACCACACCCTCAAGAAAATTTCAGTTCAGAGCATCAATTAAAAATTCAAGTCTCTGCCAGAACAGCAAAATTATGTGAGAGAAAATAATTGTAAAAAAGACCCCTGTACATATATTGGGTTCGACTGCAAAAAAACGTGCATGAAGTTTGATGCAAAAGCAGAGTTGACTGAGGTGAGAGTGAACTTCGTCTTTTCTTTGTTGGAGGGGTATTTGTGAGGAAATACAATTCTCTGTCTTTTCTTACATGTGCCTCAACATTTAGGGGTTCATATAGACACAGAAATAATTTGGTTAGGAAATTACTGTTTGAGCTCAACAGACATTGAGCCCACGAGAAACCACTGTGATTTTCGAGCCTTGCTGGGTTATATTGCATATGTTAAACCAGAAATGTTTTCACCCTGATTCGGAGAGTGGAAGACATCCTTCCATTCAGATGATTTGCACCCGACCGGAGTTGGTTCCCAGGGAGATATATCACAGGCAAACCTTTTTCATGATTTTCATTTTTAGGTTTCTCTGGGTACTTAGACAAGCTGTAATTTCAAGTGTATGGTGATATGGATCCTGCACATTGTAATCCACCTTTTTCCAAAAACATGTGATTTGCTTACCAACAAACAGTCCATTGCACCGGGGTCATAATTCAGCAGCAATTCAAGCAGATGGCTGGTTGAAACTGCACTTGAGGGTAACAAAGAGAAAATGTGCTGAAAAAGTATGCTTAATGTCTGGCACTGCCAGCTACTATTCTTCCTCTCTTTCTGCAAGCCATTTGATGGTCCAGTGGAAAAGTTAGTGTACAACATCTTCCCCCAGCATCCTCTTCCCTCCACTTGCTATTTCACAGTCCTGGGCATCAGTTAAGCCCTCGCTCCTGCTCTACCATCTCCTCTCTGACAGCCAAGCCAGCTCACAAAATTTCATCTCACAGCCCATTATCCTCCTGTTTGCCCTCACACAGTTGTTCTCAGGGTTGGTGCACTGGGCTCCAGGTCAGGGAAAAGACCCAAATAAAGAAACACATAAACAAATGCTTTTTTTGAAGTGGATTGTTTGAATCAAATTCTGCTAAAATAAAAAGCAAATCCACAAAATATTTTTTTTATCTCCAAGGTGTTCCTCCTCTCTCAGTCCCTTCTTTCCCAGCCTCCAGAGGGGCCAGAAGGGGGGAGCGGGGGGGAATGGACTTATAGTTAAAATGCAGCTTCATTTACTTCTTCCTCAAATTTCCCTGTTGCATTTCTTCACTACGCTAACAAACGGGACAATTTAAAAAAAAAAAAAATTGTGCGTGAGGTACAAAACATCAGCCACATTAGTTCTGTTTTGTTTATTCTCGCTGGGAAGGCTGTTGCCAAAGGCGCTCTCCCTAAGCACGTGCATGGTGGTACAGCATGCTGGACATCACACCACGCATGGACCTGGCCCCTGCGGTCGGGATGCCTCCCACATCAGCCCCTTCCCCTCTCTTCCAAAGCCGTGGCCGTGGGCTGCTCTCCCTGGCTGCCCAGAAATACATTGTCCTCTCCGGGAGGGATTTGCACCGGATGGAAAAGTGTGGATGACAGTCCCTGCCAGTGCTGCGGTTCCTGTAAATGAAAATTAGTATAGCGTTTTGTGTGATGCTGTGCGTAGGCGTGCATTTCCTGTTGTGAATAAGTGTGTTTCAGTGTAGACATGTAATGGAAGCCTAGCTGTCTGTAACTCTGTCTCCGTGTCTCTCGGTATCTCTCTTTCTCTGCTGGAGTGTAATTTCACCTCTCTATTTATACCATTACAGTCTCAATTTTATGTCTGTTTCCTAAAAGCGCTTGAATTAGGCCATTTGACATTTCCTTGCGCTAACACGCTCTCATCCAGAGAGAATCCTGGTTTGGAGGGAATATTAATATTTCTATGAAGTAGGAGAACAGAACAGGTGGCAGGCAAATACAGTAAATAGCAAACAGCTTTCTGCAGGGGAAGCTTTCATCTAGTGATGACACTAGTCATCCATGATGTCTGAATAAATAGGGTTATCGTGATTAATGGTAATTAATTGTAGCATTGTTATTGCTTGGTTTTTTTATGTTGCTGCAGGCTCCGTGGAAGATACCACATGAAGATGTTGCACCCATCCAAGGCACTTGCAGGCTACAGTGGGCTTGCTTGGGATTTACACAGCATTGGGCCTAATACAGATACATCCAGGAAACCAAATTTCAGCCATCTCTCCTTAGAAATAAAATAAGAGATGACTCCAGTGTTGTCCTGAAGGGAAACGCTCTGCAGTGGCACTGAGTGCATGGCAGGAAAAAAAGAGGATGGTGTGAAACTGGCAAATGACACTGCAGGATTTTGTGTGTTACCTGCGCTCCTTCCTCCCCTTTTTCTGGCCGATACTGTGTCCCGTGGCATGCACTGCTTCAAGTCCGCCTGTGAAGCCTGCGGAGGCAGGGACCCCCCCACTTTGTGCCACAGGTGCCACCAGGGAGTCCCCACTCCTTCTGCCCCCTCTCCAAGCACGAAGCCTGGTATAGCAAGACCTTCCTGCGTGCGGGGTTGTGTCCAATCTGTAGAGTTTCTTTATTCACAAATCTAGAATTCCCAGATAGGGGCTTTTACTGATTTAAAAAGTTTAATTCTGAGGATGGATCACAATTAGGGGTTGCACTGCACAGGCAGAAGTCAGAGCTGCTGTCATATAGGAAACAGGGATGGTGTGTTCTCATATGATTTTAACTGATGACAGTATTATTTTGGAAATATTTACAGCTGGGCTAATTTCTTTTGAGCTGTTGCTCACGTTCCTGGAGCACAATAGAAAGCCGAGTAGATGAAACCTTTGAGCAGTGTTTTACCATGTGAGAGCTAGGTTAAGTTAAAAAAAAGTGGAAACGAGTTGACTTACAGTAGTCTTCGATTTATTTTATAGCAGGTCTGGAATTAGTTTGAACTTGTCGTTGCTTTGGCAGGGAAAATAAACATTAAATAGAAGCAAAGTCAATCACATTTCAACATTTGCATTTTTACCATTGAGTGTGTTTACCTGAATTATCGTCTTGTAGCAGACATCTCTTCTTTGCTTTGATCTTGCACTACCAAAGGTATTTTGCAAGAAGCAGTCATTAAAAACCCCACACGCAATTATGACAATTTTTGTAAATCTCATGAAGTAATATAAGGTGCAAGGCTTTTCATTTTAATTTTAATGTGCTGTAGTGTAGAATTAAAAACTAATGAAATGTTTTAAAGAATCCTTAGATTTTACTTCCTCCCCAGTACAGCGGCAGGAGATGTGAGCTTAATGTGAAAGATGATGGCAAAATGCACTAGTTTTCCTATCTAGCAGGAAGATTTATAGGTTGGGTAAGATACCAGGTGACAAACCAATTGTGCAATTGAGCTAATAGGAATAAAACATTCTGTGAAGCTTGTGAGCTGTTATTACAAACACTTGTGTAAATATGGTTTAGTTCATTGTTACCTCTTCAGATTAGGACTATGTACGGCTCCAAAGTGCAGCCTCTGCTTCCTTGTTTGAAATGCCATTGACTGAACCAGCTTTTTTCATTTATATAAATGTATTTCCTGTGTTGTCAGAGAGCAGGGGAAAATAAGTCTCTTATGTGAAACACAAATGGGCCAGAGAAAGGAGTCCCACTAGCAAAACAAAAGTCTGCAAACATCAACAAAACAAAGTTTGCAGTTAATTAATTAATTAATTGCCAGTTTTGTGTACTTAACTGTTTTTAAGGGTTATTGTAACACTGATGGGCAGTGCGTGAGTACTTGAGAATTAACAGGTAATTCCCACACTTTTTCCTCTCCTGTTATGAAATATTATAGTTTAGCATAAAAGCAAAATGGATACAAGAAATTGTCCATCGTGAACTCATAGTAACAAGTATACATATAATTTTTAATGTGCATTAGTAACAAAGATAGTCCCATTCTCCATCATAAATGCCACGAGAGCATTTGACTGACACTATTGTGGACTTTGCTATCTCTAGCTGCTTTAAGGGCATTCAAGCACTGAATTACATTAGGGGAGGAGAGCTGGGGTTTTGATGCAAGATCTCCACTGGAATCTGCAGCTAAATTGCCAAGATCAGAGCCTGAACCACAACCAGTGTGCAACTCACAATCCTTAAAGAATAAAACATTTAATCATATTGGAAAATGAAGGGCTTTATAGACGGCTTTTAAATTTGCAACCCATCAGATGTCACCTTGGCCAAAGCGAAACCAGGGGTGGGGATCATTTGGCCAAACATAGGCATAATTCTCGGCAATAATTCTTCTCATGCAAAGGTAGGCATCTAAAATAGGCCGTATGAATCACGCTCTTGAAAGTGCCTGTTAATGACGAGGGCAGTCTGGGGTGACCAGCTCCTCCCTCGCTGCAGATGCCTGGCCCTGCCGAGGAGCCTGTCTTGGGTGACCGACTGTACCTGACTCTCTAGCACGGCTGCAAATGGGTCTCAAGTGGGATTAATCTCCCTGTGCTCCCGCTTAAATCCAGAAAAGAGACAGTCACAGTCGGCAGGAGAAAAAGAGGATCTTCAGACTGCAATTGACCGTCTCCAAAATGAAGTGTCTCTCCTGCCACCGTGCCGGGGCAAGACACCCTGGAAAGAAATCCCTCCTCCAATGCTTCCTTAGATCCACGTAAAAACGATTTTGTTATATTCTGGAAGTGGATTTTGCTAGTCCGCTCCAACTAAAAAGATGATCTTTCTGGTTTGGGTTTGGGGTTTTTTTTTAGTTGAATGGCTGCATTGTGTGTGATTACAATAACACATCTGCTCATAAAATGGGCATGCAAGACTCTTCTGTGAAGAATCGAGGGTGTGGGCATTTGTTCAAGGCGACTGGTAATATATTGCTTGCAACCATCTGACAGATTGCTAATAGGGCACAGCTGTTTTACGTGTTCATGGTTCCTTCGGCCACTCTCCACAATGGAGTGGGAAATGCAGCATGTACAGCCAAAATGTTTCCCATTTGTTTGTTTCCAGCACGGGGGAAAAAAAAAGCCTCAAATGATGCTTTTCAAGATAAACCTTACAATAACAATGAATATTCTCGTAAAGATTGAAGATAGTTATATACACAGCTCTGTGTGAAATGAGCATTTTTATTTCCTACTGTCTTTTATGTTATATTTTTGCAAAGTCCATGGAACATGTCTTCAGTTATATGGACACACGCAGCATCACTCAGGCAATAATTTCCAAAGATGAACAAAGCTGTAATTCTGCCGTTTTGTGCAAATCAGATTTGCACATTGTTTCGCCCCTTAACTTTCAGAAATTACTGTGAACAAACCAGACAAAATTCCATTCTTCCCTAAGGAAGGGAAGTCATTAAGGGCAATCCCACACTGATGAGCACAGTCTAAATGCCTACATAAAGCAGAAATCCTTTGTTAATTTCTATGTAGCAGTATAAGTGATTGTAAATACAGAATTCTCTTCCATGGGTGAGATACTTTAAATAATCTGTCTTTTAAAAGATCATTGACGATTGAGGTAATGGCCTAGCTATTTTTGTTTTGTGTTGTATACAGAGTGTTTATAAAAAGAGCTGGAGCGACAGATTTGGAATTGAAGCTTTCTTGATGAATATAACAATGGGTGATGTTGATGTGCAGGACTAGTTTTTCTCACAGCAGGTTAACATTTGCTTTCCCACCATTTAGAAAGGAAGACTTGGGATGTTCTCTTGATTCAATCATCTGAAAGAGCGTCAAAGCATTAGATAAAAGATTGTGTATTTTTGGACATCATTAAAATTTAATTAACAGAGTGTTGAGGGGGGTGTTTGTTCCTTTGAATTACACATTTTAATTGTTTCTCCATCTGATGTGTGTTTTTAATATTGAGGAGTATTAGCAGCACCGTTTTTTTAAAATAAGAATATTCAAATATTTTCTTAATGAAGTAGTTCTTGGTGGAGGAAAATATCCACACTTTTCCTAGTTCCTTCATAAGCACTGGCAGTCTGAAGATGCCAAACAGCAATGGGTACATTTTAACAATTCCAGTCATTTGTGCTGGATCGTGTTTGGGTGTTTATGCCCATTAAAACCAACAGTGTCATTTTTACCTGTAAACCGCTTTGCTCTTGCTTGAATATGGGCGTGCCAATAGGTGCACATAAAGGAAAGCTGGTATTGCATACAGATTTTGAAAACATGTATTGTGTGCAACTTTGCAATGCATGCAAGTTATAGGAGGCTGGCAATCCAGCTCTGCCTGGACTCTGCAGTTCTCTAATATGTTTTTGCCAGAGCACAAGTGACATTATCCTGCTTTCTCATTTTTTTCTGTCCAGTTATTTGCATACTCAGAAGCTCTTCCTGAGCTGTCTAACAGCAATCAAGTAGCTGCCAGAAAGATTTGTTTCCTCTAACTTTAACTGTCTTGAAGTGAGACATCCAATTTAAGCAAGCTGTTAAGTTGCTTGTGTAGCATCCAGATGACAAATGATCCCACCTCTTTGAACTCTGATTTCTGGAGGTGCCTCTCTCTAACTGATAATGCATAACTGTTACGTAACCCAAGTTAGTAGAGATTAATCCCAGCGTAAACTCCATCAGCTATGTCTGCAAAACTGCATGCACAAATGAGAGGGCATTGCACTGACGCTGCAATTAAAAGAAGATGCATAGCTGCTTTATTTCCAGGTCTGAAAAATTGACTTTATATAACAGACACACATATGTAAATACACACACATGCTTTTGCTGGCATACACACACTTGTGTATAAACTTGTCATCTATTAATACCTACATGTGCACACACACAGAGATGCCTGGGGACATAATGCAAAACCAAGCAGGTAACTATCCTCCTTTAAAACGATAACCGTAGGAGCAAAACTTCTGCCTGTAAACTATTCCTGAAATTCCCTTCATTTTCCCTTCCAAAGTATGTGGTTTATAGCTATGTAAGTGGCTTTTATCCACTTGAAGACATTTATGTGGCCAGGTAAGCAGTCCACTCAGCTGGAATGAATAACAAAAATGAAACTGTTATTTATGTGGAGAATATGTGATTTGGATCAATGAAGAAAAAATGTGCTGGTTTGGGATTTGCTTGCTTATTGCTGGTGAGGATATAGAATCAGTTATAGGACAGTACGGACTTTCTTACTGAGTGTTCAAGGAAGTCCAGGGACTGGGAAACATCTGTGTCCATCCATAAACATCCCTTATGAAAGCCCTGTGCTCAGGCTGATGGCTACAGCTGGCTGTGATTCCCCAAACACACCTTCACTTCAGCCCCTGCTCAGCGAGCTGGCATTACACTACCGGCTTACTGCTTGTAGCTGTCTTCTTGTGGCATCACGGAGCTAAGTATGGAAAAATTTGTTTCTTCACTGGGTAAATTAATCTGTGTCGAGCTCATTGGTGTCAAACCCTGAGCTGGCATCTCTATGTTTATTCAAGGTATCTCTCTTCTGAACCCACTGCCCTCACTTACATGAGGTATTGTTCTCTTGTCTTGTGGCTTCAGCAGTGATTTACAAAATGCAAGCCGACTGCAAAAACCTCACATTCTGATTGCAAAACAGGTGACATCTACTGCATATGGAGGTAATTGTCAAAGGGAAATTAAGGATATTGTTGCAACACTGAGTTACAATCATAAATGCTGTTAATTTTTACAACTTTCCTTTTTCACTCAGAGTTTTGGGGGAAGAGGAGGGAGAGTTGGAGGATGCTGCCTCATCAAACCCAAACCTTTTCACAGGAGAGCACATGAAGTCTAGTGGTGTCAACATCCCAAAGGGAGCTTCAGTTGGGTTAACTCTGCTACACAGAAGCATAAAGAAGCCATAAGTGCTGGCACATCCCAGAGAAGTGTAAATTCACAAAACATGGGAGAATCAAGGACCAGAAAGAGAAAAGTGGTAAATAGCGGGAATACATTGGATAGGTGATTGGTAGGTTCAGCACAGACTGGTGGAGGTTATTTCTGACAGCATGTGGTTTTGCTATGGAACTTTATGCTAAGGAGTATTGTGTGTGCTAAAAATGCCTTTACATTATGGCGAAAATTCGTTGGGAGAAAAAAAAAAAATCTAACCAGAGCTATTACATGCAAGGCTGCAACCTCTTGTTCAGGATATTCCTCAACCACAAGATGCTGACAAAAATTAATACACAGTTGCCCAGTTCTTATGCTACTTCCTAAACACCTGCTATTGACCTTGGTTGGAGACAGGATAAAAGGCCAGATGGATATGACTCACTAGAAGCTGTTATCATGTCCTTAAGGCACAAAGCAAGTTCAGGTATCACCAGGGACATAAAGGGGAGCTGGAAAGTATTCTGTCAGAACAGTAGTAGTGAGGCAGAAAAGAAAGGGAAGGGTTAATTCACTGCTCAGGGGAAAGAAAGATACACTAATGACACACCAGCAACAAAAGAGTGTCATTGTTTTTCAGTCATTACTTGGCTGAAATCAGTTGTCATACCCAGCAGTCATGTTGAAAGGGCAAAATTCCAGCTACTGCAGGGAAAGAGCAGGTTACGGAGGATTTAGGTTAAGTTACTGTCGTGGTTTCGGTTTCAGCCCAGCCAGTAACAAAGCCCCACGCAGCCGCTCACTCACCCCCCACCCCCTCGCCTGGCC